>DWCF01001536.1:0-29729 GCA_018230265.1 Delias oraia | reverse complement strand
CTCTGCAAGGGCTAGGAGTGTCCATAGGCAGAGGACTGCTTGGCCTAGGTGAGTCTCCTGCCCGTTTGCCACCGTTCATATACCCATATATACAGAATATAGTTTAGTTTATACTATACTATAGTTCTCTATATTCGTACATCTTACCAAAAACAGCGACTCTGATGCTGTCATAGTTATTCTGGTACCTCATAATACTTTATAGATATCTAAAATAATCCATAACCCAGATCTCTTATCAGTGAATAAACATAAATTTGAAAGCAGCGTAAATCTGCTCTTTGCCATGAATATACAAGATGGTTTTATTACCGAGGTAATATATTAAACCCCACTTTTTTATTCTATAGCGGACAACGGAGCAGGTAGGTCTCATATACGGTAGAGAACACCGCCGCCCATGTAAAACCGCACCACAGTACGCGCATAGTTGTGTTGCCGGCTATTTACGCCGCTCAAGCGGCACTATTAAGAGCCTCCCATATCCTCACTCACTCTGCGAAATACAGTACAAGTACCGTGTCACGCTGAGTATTCTGTGAGCCCGTGTCTTCGTGATTCGACTTCGGACGACCCGGCCCAATAGTGCGTCAGTAAGCTTCAGTAAGGCTTTCCCGCGGGTGAAAGAGGTGTTTTTATTGTCAGTTAGAAAGTAACGCTTTACATATTTTTGGTTCCTACCAAGTCAAGAATCCCTCTGATTAATTAAGTACATAAACTAACACTGATGTACCTATTACATAAAATTCAACGAGTTTTAGATATAATTATAAAAAATATAATTAAAGTAAGAAGAAAAAATAAAAAAGTGAGTTTGTCTTTAAATTTTTTGAATGATCTATTTGATGATTTATTTCTATATGATTTTTAATCATTCCTATACGCATCAATAATCATATCATTCAAATGAACGAATAATACTTAATAAAGGCTTTTGCCAATTTCATATTGTGCTTTACTAATTATAAATTGGTATTGCACCTAAAATAAACATAATTATAATTGATACATGAACTCGGGACTTAGTTGTGTTGAAATTACCAAACCACTGGTAGTTATTACTGCTCGTGGTAATATCGTGATTGGTGCCAAGAGTCATAACTCAATATTAGCAGCAGTACCATATGGATATACTACCACAAATTATTATTAGAGCCATTATGATTAACACAAAAACTATTCTAAACAGATATCCTGTATCTAAACTGACAACCTATTGGCAGTGGGAGAGCCATACTGAAGCATATGGTAACGCTCTTATTGGGCCAGCTCGTCCGAAGTGATATCACGGGCTCATAGAATACTCACCGTGAAATGGTAGTTGTATTTGAAACAGTACTTATACTGCTTTTTGCTGAGTGAGTGAGGATATTGGAGTTCCTTAAAAATGCCGTTTAAGCTAGGTAAAAAGCTGGCAACACAAACAATGCGCGGACCTCTTTGGAATTCCACATAGATCGATCGAATTAAATAGTTTAATTAATCTCGAATTAAATAACAATGAATTCTTTTATAAAATTTTATAGAAAAATATATATTTTTTATGAAAACGGGGGCGAACGCCGGTGGTTGCGTTGTCAGCCTTTTAGGGATTGGAATGCTTTTTTTATAGGTCCCTTAGTCGTATTGGTTTGGAAATACCTCTGCTGTGGATTCCATACAAAAATTCAGCACGGCAAAATTTGCCTTAAAAACGCTCAGTTATGAAATAACATACATCGAGGGTATTCTGCTCAGAATCTTTTTCGTCATAAATTCAATAGAACTACCTTATATTTGACATAGGTACATTTTTCTTTCACTTTTTCTTACATTCACTTTTTTAACAATCACTTAATAGTAAAGTATAGAATATCCAATAGATATTTTGATAGTCTATTTTTTTAAAGGATAGACTTAGATAGACATAACCATGTACCAAAGACTGAGCTATGCTTACCGTACAGAAAGCTTGCGCAAGCAGGATTATCCCATCACGTCACACCTGCCTTTTATAGTGTAACAATAAAAATGTCTGCACGATTCCACTGCATTCATAGGATAGAAGAATTAATCGAGTCTCTCTTTCGCAAGTCTATTCTGTTAGGTTGTTTTTATTTAAATCGTTACTGTTATAGTAAATATACGCGTATAACTCAATGTTAAACTTTTAAACTTTTAATTGTTATTAAAATATATGATTTAATAATTTTATTGATAACAAATAAGAAAAAAGTTACCTACATTTATATTATAAAGCTATGATATAATTATAATGACAAGATAAAAAACCAGTACAAAGTAGATATTTGATGGTGTGTATGACGGCACTGAGCGTGCGATTAGCACCTTCGTTAGTTTGGCCTCGTTTTCTTCTACTCATCTTATCTAAACGCTACAATGACTCAAAATCTCTTCAAATATTTGCTCCAGTCTGGGAATTTCATATATTTAGTACTAACTTCTACATAGACTATATTTACCGAAGGATTTATGCAAAATACCGTATTCAGTCACTATTTTTATCGTTGAAGTACATTTTAATAGCAAAACTTGGATAAAAACTCAATAAATACCTTATAAAATGTCAATCGTGGTTATACGTCATACAAGGTTTAAAACGCTTAAATGAAACTCAAAATATCCGCTTTGCTTTCTTACCAGACTTTTCTTAATTGAGTAACATTGTAAATATTTTATCAACACTAATAATCTGCTATGTGGACAAGTAAAACGTTTTTATGTGAAGATATCTACGAAGTGGCGAATCCATTAAGTAAAATCCGTTAGTCCATTTCCATCCGCGGGCAATCTCCGACTTACAGAGATTGGATAATCTGATAACTAAGAGCTAGAAAGAACATAAAGTACGGCTCATTAGCAATTCAAAAGCGGTGATAATAACATCAGACTAAGTTGCAGTCGGGATCGCGAATTGTGGTACTATCCAACAACATGCTAATTTTTCTACTGACTCTGTAGGGCACGCTACACCAGCCGTCATTGCAATTTTATTTTATTATCACTAGGTAATGCAGAAATAAACCATAACTAAGGAACATTTATTGCATGACATATTTGGTGAATTTTTCACATGTTACCTAGATACTAGTGGTAAAGTAATTCAGAAAATGATTTAACTGTATATGCTAACGCATGAATTAGGCAGGCTCGCCCGAAGTGATACCACGACTTCACAGAATACTCAGCGTGAAATAGTAGTTGTACTGGAAACGGTTTTTACTGTTCGATGAGTGAGTGAGGATATCTAAGGCCCATAAGAATGCTGCTTAGTGGCGTAAGCAGCCGGCAACAGAACCAATGCGTGGACCATAGTCCATGGACAACCATACATAAATGGACGCGCCATAGCGCGGTTGTCCATGGACAGTGGTATTCTCTCACCATATAGGAGACCCACCTGCTCCGTTGTCCGCTAAACCATTCAAATCTCTAATATTTATTTATTGGGACGCAAAATTAAAAACTTACTAGAGTATATAAACTATAGATGTAAGAGATTTAAAATAAAAAATCCAATTAGAAAACTTTATCAGTTTTCTTTACAGTAGACTTACTCAAACTATATATTCCAAACAATATCATAAATAAAATAAAAATACCGAAAAGACTTATTTTAGTTAAGACATTTTAAAGTGATACTTAACATTATATGACATATCTAATATTCATAATTAGAGATAAATTAATAACTATTCAGATAACGAACATGCTCTTAATTTTAAAGATTATATAAAGTATTACCAAGTTACTAATTAAGAAGACAAACTATTGCGCCGAATTCTGGTGCCAAATTCGAATATCAATTGGCATGTGGTTTAATGACACCTGACAGTTGAATAAAACTGATTACGGATTATAGATAAAATTAAAGCTTAAATAAATATAATTCAAACTGGTTGTGCATTTTATTTAGATATATAATGAGGCAATGATTATTTTTAAGACAGGTAAAAATTAGTTAAATCTGATCCAGTGTGAACTTATCCTAAGCTCATAAAGCCCTCGAGATAATCAGAGCAAAGTACAAGCGATCCTGCGCTGGGCGGCGCGCGGACGCCAGACAACATTACACCGCGACCTAATTTACACATTATTTACACTCATAAGGGAATACGATCCTATTTTTATACTGCACTCGGCTTTGTGTATGGCTATACATCTTGTAACGGCGATATTCACGAGTAACAATTGTTTGAAAGCCAACAAACTGATATAAATATCAGTTTATCAAATCTAAGGTCTTTAAAATACAGATTACTAAAGTGCTTTATAAACTTTCTGAGTAATAGAAACTTCAATTGTCAGTCTAACAATTATGTTAACATTTTCACTTTGCTTTGTATATCGCTTGCATCGGTTCTGTTATCAGATTGAATTTTCCAGTATTTATAATAATACGATCTTGAGAAGTATTGATTTTAATAAGTTAAATAAAACATGCTTAAATCATTATTTTCAATCATAAATGTTACATGTTAATAGTAGCCATTAATGCGTTAAAAAATTTAACTATATTTAAAATTTCATCTCAAGTTCAATTAGAATAAACTAAACTAAATTTATATACGAAGCATTAATTTTAATAATTAATTATATAAAGAAATTTTTACCCCAATTTAGAAGCTTATTAATGCTGCCAGTTGAAAAATATTTCATGAAAGGTCTTAACCTCGAACTTGATTTATTTCAAAAGATAACTTTGCGATATACATTTATTACTAGATATTAAATTTTAATACATATTTGGTAGAGTTTAAAAATGAATAGGAAAGAAAATTTAATTGGTCTTGTTATGTAGTGTTTTAAAAACATTAATATAGAGAGATATAGATATAGAGAGCCATGCTGAAGCATATGCGGATGCACTAATTGGGCCAGCTCGTTCGATATGATACCTCGGGCACACAGAATAGTCAACGTGAAACGGTTCTTGCATTGAGTTTCGCTGAGTGAGTGAGGATATCGGAGCCTCCTAAAAATACCGCTTAAATGGCTTAAAAAAACTAGCAACACAACCAATGCGCGGACTGTGGCGTGGTTGTCCACGGGCGTGTTCTCTTACCATATAGGAGACCCACCTGCTTCGTTGTCCGCTATACTATAAAAGAAAAATATCTCAATAAATGTAATGAATCATTATAATCTGGGACGCATTAAACATAAAAAACAGCAAGTCTTGCAAACAATAACATTTCTTTCACTTTATCTTCGATCTGCGTCAATAAAACACGTTTGTTTGTAATTTTAAAACAGACGCTTCATTCTAAATATTCATTTTCCTTTACTCTTATACCATTCGAGCTGTCAGACACAGGCAAATCTATATATTTAAAAAAACGTTACATTATTATAAAGTATTAATTGAAATAAATCCCAAATATATTTTTAATGGTATAGCGGACAAAGGAGCCATGTTGCCGGCTTGTTACGCGGCTTAACCGGCTTTTTTTAAGGGCCTCAGATATCCTCACTTAGAGAAAAACAGTAAAAGTACCGCTTCAAGTAAAACAACCATTTCACGCGGAGTATTCTGTGAGCCCGTGGTATCACTTTGGACGAGCCGGTCCATTTATTGTATACTTCAGCATAGCTCACCCACTGGTGCGACAGTATTGAGACACGACACAGACGACCCTGTCACTGTCAAGGCTTTCCAGAGACTTAATAATTTAAAAATGTAATTATAATTATCCGGACCTGGATTCGAACCCTATACCGTGGAGCGAGTACGGTAGATTTATAAAACCACTTACATGGCTACGAGACACCCAAAATTCTTTTCATAATTGTTTATTTTAAAAAAGGAGCCTATAGGTCAGGTGAAAGTTGGAAAATGTAGATTCTTTTGCATCCATTTTTTTAAGTATTTCATTCTTAAAACTATTACTTAAAATTTATTAGCAACTTGATTTTTTTATTCCATTACGACAAAACAAAAACTCTAGATTATTGTATAAAATAAAGTGTCTTTTGATTCTTTTTGCGAATGCGTCACCTCTGAAATTTAATAAAAATAAATCTATTTAAATTTATATTAAACTCGTTTAATTAAAATTGAAGATTTTCGCTCTAATTACGGTTCGTAGACAATTTTAAGTGTGGCGAGTAAGTAGGTTTCATAAAAATTTAGTTCATTTTGAAAATAATTCAATCATTGGTGGCATTGTCTGTTGCTATTTAATTTATTCGAGACAACCAAATTATGTAGATCTTAAATATTTAATACAATTTATTAATGAAAAAAAAATATTTAACTATGTGAAATAAAAAAAGACTTTTTAGCCTGGATTTTTGTATAATCTCAATAAAACATATATGATGTAGATCTTGAATTGACCGAAACTGTTAAACTATACCACTATAAATAATAATAATAAATAATAATTTATTTATATAAAAAATATAAGACCAATACGTAGAATCTTTGTTTACTCAGGTACTGAAAATCGGTGTAACGCTACCGGTCTACCCAGTTTTCGTAAAACTTACTTCTGCATTGTGTAGGTAAATACAAATTTGAATTTAATTTTATTTAACAAATAAATTGGTTTATTTATTAAGAATACAATATATATATATATATATGTGTGTGGTACAAAATACGTGCTACGAAATGCCTACGCCGTAGTATCATTGTTCAAAATTATAATGACTAACCTTTACTCAAATACTACAGGTAATATTATTGAATGCCTACAACTTTCGAACATTGATATGTTTTAATCAAATTTGTATGTTTTATATTATTATATTTCTTAGACATCTTCTCAAAAGACCGTTTTGAGAACCACAAGTCAGTAGATAATACAATTCCATGATAGGCAAATGAAATCCAATAAAGTACAAAAAGAATGCGTGAAATAAACTAATAATAAAAATTTTGCCTTGTATTTTATTCAGTTACATTAAAAGAAACGATTTGCCTGATGAAGAGGTTCGATCGGTTGACCTTGCAACAAACAGACGTTTGGTTCTTGAGGGCCCTCATCGGTGACCTTTCCGAGAGCCACGCATTCATTTTGTTTTCATTTTATATAACATTTAATGAGCGAATCATTTTCCTACCCAGTTCGTTGTAATACAAACTTACAGTCAATACAATTAGTGAACTTATTTATTCGAATTAAAATTATTTATTTACAAGTGGGAGAGCCATGCTGACCCACAAATTGGGCCTTCTCGCCCGAAGTGATACCACGGGCGTGAGCGTATTCTGTAAAGAATACTCAGTATGCAACGGTACTTGTACGGTGTTTCACAGAGTGAGTGAGGATATTGGAGGCTCTTAAAAATGCCGCTTCAGTTCAAGTCGGCAACACAATCATAGCGCGGACTGTGTAGCGGTTGTCCATGGGCGGCGGTGTTCTCTTACCATATAGGAGATCCACCTGCTCCGTTGTCCGCTATACTATAAAAAAAATAAGAAATGAAAATATGAAATGGACGTGAATTATTAACCTTGAATCACTTAACCGTCTCAAGATAGCTTCTTCTGAAAGGGGGAGTTTTATCTCTCAATGCATTAAAACTCTATAAATAAATTTGACTATTCAATATTAAACTCTTAAGTATGTACCAGTACAAGGTACGAGGTTTGAAAACATTCTGAAGGTATCTTGCAAAACAATAAATTCCTTTCACCGCAAGTTAATGTGCCGTAAAATATTTATGTGAACACTGCATTTTAAGTGAGTTATTTTCATTACATCTTGCCAATTTTTATACGACAGTCATACTTTCTATTCCAATAATGTTTAGTTTTAAAAACAATTTGTTTAGAGGAAATATTTTCACATTTCTGTTTATTGCTTATAATTTTGTGTATACCCATGTCTTTATTAACGCATTTGTAAGTATCATAAGAATTCCTTAAGCTCCAAGCTTGATACAAACGCTTGAAAGGCATATAAACATTTACGAATGCTTTAGTGTTAAGGCGTGTCCTTTGATCTGTGTTTAAAAACTGACAAGCTCTCACAAATGCCACCCAAGTCATGCCATATACCGCGTATGGCGTGTAAACTTACGTTTTCGCTGAGTGTATGAGTATATCGGAGGCTCTTTAAAAATGCTGCTTAAGCAGCGTAAAAATCCGGCAATACAACCAATGCGCGAACTGTAGCGCGGTTTTCCATGAGCGGTGGTATTCTCTATCATATGGGAGACCCACCTGTTCCGTTATCCGCTATATTATAAAAAATATATATTACGCCGATTCGGTACTATATAATATGTATTAGTCAGAGGTTAAAATGATAATATATGGCTTCCCTAATCAACTTTGAACTATCTCGATATTAACTAGTAGGTACTTTAGTGGTCTTGCGGTAAGATACAATCCCAGAAGGTAGGTACTAGTCGCATCCGGGTTAAGTGTCGAGTTGGCAATCTATTGTTTTCATTATCTTCTCCGTTCTGTGAGGAGTCTGTTGTTGCATCACGTGGTAATTTCATTGTGGTAATCCTATATGCATATGATACTATTGTATTACCAAATATTTTGTCACATTTTGCCACGTCATTATTTAATTTGGTTTGGTTTGCATGGCTCCGTTTAGCAAAAAAATTGTTATTTTTCAATAATAAAATTATATTTTGAATATAACATCTGTGCCTACTTAGGTATAAATTATTCTTTACGGTTAAAAAGCCATATTACATAACATTGCTTATTTTAAAACTTTGAAATGATTCATTACAAGAAAATAGAAATCATATATTATATTGTAGAACTTTAATTATTTTCCAAAATTTCTTTTTGATTTTATTCGTTTTGAAAACTTTTCCAAATGTGTTTCAGTTGTTATGGGTTTTCTATAGTCTTTGTTTGATTTCAGTTTAGATGAGTTTAGAGGCTCTAATTAATCTTTTGTTTTTACACTTGCGCAAAGTAAAGCGTTTTATCTTTTGTGTTGAAGGCCAACGAAGCGCTAATGAATCAGTAAATAAACAACATCAAACTAGCCATTTAGTTCGGACGTAGAAGATTTGTTTTACGGTTCTGATAATACCGAAAAATTTATCCTTTCAGAAGAAATTTTGTATTATACGCAGCCCTTATTTGGGCTTAGTTCTTTTCAGTATCTCACTATTTATAACTTCTAATACTAACATAATATACAATTTGATAGGACGAAAGTGATATTTGAGGCAAAATATTGATTTTAATTTTTTTTAATCAAGCGCATTCAACGTGAACAGATTTCTAAGAAACTTGATTCAATTAGACTTTCGCTTAAAATCTCGTACGAAACATTTTAATCTAATACTTACCGCTCTATTAAGCTCGTAAGATATGATACACCTAATGTCCTGGCTTACTTTGTGTAATATAGAATCGTAACTGTGCGTGTTTAAGGCATTTTGTACCGCGCACCACCACTTTGTGGAATCAGCTGCCAGCAGAAGTATTTACAAACAAATACGACTTGGAAACCTTAAAAAAAGAGCGTATCTATCCCTTAAAGGCCGGCAACGCACCCGCGACCCAGCAAAGGTTAGGGCTGTCCATGGATGGAGGACTGCTTATCCTAGTGAGCCTCTTGCTCATTTTTCTCCGTTTCCATAAATAAAAACGTGAAGTTTTTACTTAAAAATGCAACATATCCGACATATTTTCTCGAAAAAATTAGGTTTTTATATATATGTCATATAATATATGTATGACGTATTTTATTTTATTGCCTTATACCCGTATGTAGTAACATACCACTTAGCATTTTTATAGATTTACACGTTCGACAAAGTCATACTACATTATTTTGTTTTATAATATAATCAATTGTTCCTTTTGTTGCCGGCTCTATTCGCCGCTTAATCTGTATATTGGGCTAGCCTCACTCACTAGAAACATACTACAAATTATATTTAATTATAATTGGGTTTTTTTTACATCACTGATGACAAACGAGCAGGAGGCTCACCTACAGCTAGCGGTCCTCCGCCCATGGACACCACCAGCCCTTGCAGAGCCGCGGTTGCGTTGCCGGTCTACTCCTAAGTGATAGAACCTGGTGTCTCTCCGGTAATCTTACTTAGCGAAATGTACAAATACTATTTAACGCTGCTATTCTGTGTGAAGTATTCTTAGTTCTTACATCTTAACTTTCCTTACAGATTTTTATGTCTATGGTTGTACCGCACGTTGCATTTCTATGCTTATGTTTACATAAGAAGTGTGAACGGATTAAGTAAACCGGCCATACGTGTAACTGGCGCGTTATTCTCACGGACATGCATGAACATCATCTCCGCGTAACCTTTAAGATGAAAGTTGAATTGTCTAAAGCGCCCGGGTTCTAATTTAATTAATCTTAAGCGGAATATCTTTTGTAATGCGATCGTGAACGACGTCTTCATTATGCCACAACATTTTAACTTTCCTCGTAATATAATCTCGATCGTATCACAAACTGTCAAATTTCACAGAGATAAAAGTTTCTCTTGATAAGTATAGATTTAATAAATGACCCGGTTTTGTCTCGCTCGTGTAATTAAACATTATAGCTGTAAGCTTAGAAGTAGGAAGCGTAAATAATAGTTGAAATGTTGAAACTAAATGTCAAGCCATGACTCTGATGCACTTTAAATAGGACTCATAGTTCGCACACAAACGCAGTTCTTAGAACAGTGTTTTGTTTATATAGTAAAAAACTATTTAGTTGATACAGGAGGTATTTAATTAAGGTTAGCGGTTCTTCGCCCATGGAAGCCACCGGCCTCTGCTGAGTCGCGGATGCGTTGCCGACCTTTTTGGGGATAGGTACGCTCTTTTTTTTCTAGTTATGGATGCGTTCATACAAAAAAATATATACTTTTACAATAACTATGGGAATTCAATGACCCCAAACTTCATTTATTTCATTCACAACATATTCAAACCAATCTTTATTTAGCGGATCTTAAAATAAATGAAAAGTAGTAGTAAAAGTAGTACAATTTCCATGACTTTTTAATTTTGTTTTTTGTAGATTGCAGAGTATTCCAAGTCTGGGATAATATAATTAAGATAACATCACAGCTAATATTGCAACTCGGATACAGATAAATATTTCAAGTTATGTAAGCTTCGTAATGTTTCAACGGACGTATAAATCGTGAATACGTGAGGTAGAGATAATTTGTAACAAAAAATGTACCGTTCTATCTTGTCGATGTTTTTGTTTACAGCACAAGGAAGTAATTCCGTGCCTTATTGCAGTCGTTAGGTGAATTATCATGTCCTATTAAATCATTGTTGTAATGCTTTCCCTTCAAAGATGTTTATTTCACATAGCACCTACATGGCAACTTATGAACGTCTCAAAAACTTACATGACTAAATACTATGGACACGCCCACTATTCATTAATACGATAGATAACAAATATAAGAAAACTCAGTTTAATATTAATATTTTTGTATGCATGAAAATTATGTGATATCATTTGAACTAAGTACAGCGACTGTTTGATTCCGAGCTATATAGGTTCTGGTGAATTTGTATCTGTTTGTTCAATGTCAAAATATACTTTTAGATATATTTTAGAGTAGTTAGAATTTGAATTCGCGTTATGATTGGAGTTTCTATAGTATTGATACCTCAGTGCGTTAAGACGACGGTCTTTAACCAGTGTGTGCAGTGATGACTTACGGTGCGGAGACTTGGTCTCTCACCATCGGCCTCATCTCAAAGCTCAGCGAGCTATAGAAAGGGCTATGCTCGGAGTTTGGCTACGTGATCGAATCAGTAATGAGGAAATTCGATGTGGCCGATAAGTGTTAGAGTAGAGACCACGGAGCGGCAAACGCAGCGTGGGTTGTGCACCCACAAGGTGGACAGACGACCTTATAAAGGTCGCCGGAAGACGCTGGATGCAAGTCGTCTCCGACGGGTATTCATTGAGGTCCAAGGGGAGGCCTATGTCCAGTAGTGGACGACTCACGGCTGAAATGATGATGATGATAATATTGATATAATAATCTCTATTGATATACAAAGATTTATAGATCTCGTAGAGGTGGTCTTTTTGCAAGTTTTTGCTCATGATTGTGTCCGTATTTTTAGAGTATTTCTTTAGTTTTTTAAAATTACACCTGACACTTTTACTGACTAATTTAAACAGTATTATTATAAATTATAGTCTATATTTTATTTTGATGTAAGGGCTATATTATTGCAAAGTTTGATTCAAAACTGTTCTATAGTTTTCACGTGAAAGAGTAACAAACATCCATCCAAGCAAACGCTCGCGTATATTATATTATAATTATAAGAAAGAAGTTGAATTGTTATTCATAAGGATTTATAATTGCAATTACTTTGCTAACAAGTGACACCTTAATGTCAAATAGTAAACTTTACCAACAATAGATTAGTAATTGTTGTTATGGTGCAGTGTTAACTGTGTGATATAAATTTATTATAAAGACTACGAGACCTATCCATTCAGTTTCCGCTCTCTGCTATTGGAATATTAATAGGAACCCTTTTTTGAATTGGCTTGTTTGTAGGATTTATATGGAATCGAATGTGCTATGTATGTCTCACCTTTTTTATTTTATTCACTTTTCCACTTAATTTGGAATTAAACCTTTGTTCATCTAGTCATTAAAATAATTGCTGACCCACTGTCACTTTAAACCTGCGATTCTAATTATTCCTGGTAATAATCTAGCTAGCAAGTAGCAATGGTTATCTTATAATTTATTGAAGCATCGTAGCTTAATAGTTTTAAAATTTTATCAAGAAGCAAGAGGTATCGGGTTCGAATACCGATCCGGACAATTATAATTTAATTTATAATTTATTCGGTCTCTGGTAGGGCTTGAAAGTGGCCAGGTGAGTGTCTTAATACTGTCGCACCCGTGGGAAAGACATGCTGACGAATATGCTGATGCACTAGTGATACCACCGACTCGCAGAATACTCAGCGTCAAAAGGTACTTGTACTATGTTTGGCAGAGTGAATGAGGATAACGGAGGCCCTTACAAAAGTTCCGCTTAAATGACGTAAAAACCCAGCAACACAACACGGCAACACGTTGTTCATGGGCGGCTGTGTTCTCTTACCATATAGGAAACCCTCCTGCTCAGTTGTCCGCAATAGAATTAAAAAACGAATCATAACGCAATTTTACGCGCCTCTTTCCTTGTGTTTATGAAAAACTGTATTGAATAGACCATTGCTTAGGTCGTTTGTGTACTCATCCGTGTTCAATTTTTATGGGCGTACACTTACCCAAAAGCCATACATTTGGTATGGCGGACACATCAATTTTGCATGTAAATACGTAAAAATCTCTGATAAAAATTAATAGTACACGGACGAGTCCAAATACGCTGTAACATCAAATATAACTACTGTATTTAAAAAGTTGGAGTTTTAAAGCGAAAATGCAAAGTATGAGGTTAACATCCTATTCATGTTTTTGTTATCGTAACTTGTCAACATACAATTGCCTTTCATAGCTCGAAACGAGTAGGTATTTAAAGATTTTCCTGCGCGTGCCCTTAGTGCTAATTGTGAAACCAGTTTTATCTCCATTCATACTCACACTGAAGAAATATTGATGTCCCGTCTTCTCGGTGCAATGATTTTTTTAAATTATTTTTAGGATTATATTATATTATGATTTTTAAAGAATGAACAACGCTTTAGCGATTATATTGTCAAGTTCCCTGACTTTGCTAATTTTTGTAAATTTTAATGTGTTATCTATTATATTATATGAATTGTTTTTAATGCATCTGATATTAATATATTTAGAGAGCCTCGTAGGTAAGTGGTTTATAAAGTCTACCATGAAACGCGAGGTACCGAGTTCGAATTCCAGTATTACATATTTTCTAAATCCTTTCTATTTTTGAGATTATGCGTGTACAATTTGTGGATTTTCAAGCATAAACTGTTAGGCAATGTATATAATCAAACGAAAAGTATATAATTCAATGAAATGTTGTCAATATCTCAATAAAATGCAAGTTAAATTTCCAACATTTCTTCACAGCAAGAATTAAAGAAAAGCACTAAAGGACTAGAACTAGAAGTTTTTTTATCTATTGCGGACAAAAGAGCAGGTGGGTCGCCTATCTGGTAAGAGACACCGCCGTCCATGAACAACCGCGCCACAGTCCGCGCATAGGTTGTGTTTTGCCGGCTTTTTACGCATTAAAAACCTTAAAATGATATTTTTATACCGTTAGGTACTTATATGTGCGTAGGTAATAGGTTTTCCCCTAGTTTAGAATGTACCAGGCGTCACCAAGCACTTCTCACCCTTCGTTATTCCCAACATCCTTTGCAACTTTACACCGAATCAACCCAGCCTTATTCATGGTACACTTTTAAAACCATTAAGCTACGAGGCTCTCAAAATTACATTGAAACAGTGTATAACGAAAACAAATATAATTTGCATTTGTAATTGTCTTGAGATGGTTCGTCTTTTATTTTGAACTCAAGGTAATCCTCCCACATAAAACAATAACGACCATGGCTTGCTGCAGGTTTTAATCAATTCTAAGAATTTACATAGCCTTATCTACGTAATACATATATTTATTATTTACGCCCTAACATCACATATGTATATGATTGTAGTAGGATTGAATTAAACCGATAGATATTGTTTGATTTGTTTTTTTATTCGATAAAGTCTCAGGTAGTTGTTAAAAAGTATCAATAGAACTTCCGTGGAACTGAAAGACTGCGATATTTTAAAAGATATGGCTATTTAAGTATTAATCTGTTTGATTAGAGACGTTAGTCACGAAAGCGATACAGTTATGTAATTGATCTTTCATCTATTTTTTATCACAGAGGCTATCAATCTCATAACACGTTTGCACTCTAGATAACACGATTAATAGCTTATCAAATGAAACGGTGAAATATCCCAGATGCTGTTTTCTTGAAGTATATAAAATATAGTCACTTATTTATAGTTAAAAAATTATGATTTAAGACTATACTAAGTTAGTAGTGGTTATAAATCCAGATATTGTTCTCTTATAGTGTGTAAAATGTTAATAAAAATACTCTTATGGCTACAACATTATGGTGTAACTACAATTGTAATGGAATCATTAGAGGAACGGGTTTATTTTCTTTGAAATTATAACTAAAGTGATTTGTTTATAGCCTCAATATTATAATATAAAACGATAAAATACAGATGTAGCCCTGTAGTGTGTAAACGTTATGTAGCTTCAATCTTATAACTGCAAGTGTTGTGTCTTACAATAATAAAAAATCCAGAGTTATTTTCTTATACTGCATAAAATGGTTTTTTGTTGATTACTACAATATTATGGTATAACTCCATTCTTTAGATGAGTTTTCATATCGGTATGTTGATTGTAAGCTGTATATTTCTTGTTATACCCGATATATAAGGGCATTATGCAAAGATTTGTCGAGTTTTATTATAACGACAGTCACGGAATTGCGAGAAACATTTTCAGAACAAGTGTTTTTTCTTTACGAGTTTCTGATTGTACAAATTCTGACGTTTACAAGTAGTTTATTGTTTGCACATGGCTTGATGCATTGAATCCGCACGGCCAGACAGCGGTCCGGTGTGCAAGGCTAGCCATACACATTGCACCTTAAGATATTATACGACGTAATTGTGATGAACCTTGGAATTTCACGTTGGCATTTAAAAAGTTATCAATTGAATGACGTCTTACTTCGTATCTTATTAAGCTTACCAATGGATTTATACCATAGTCCCCAATTAAAAAATGGTGCTCATCTGCCTACAAATTCCTGCTCTATTATTTTTTCAATTAAATATTTGCTAAATATTAAAATTAAAAACCTTGTGAAGCATATTTTAACTACCCATGGGAGTACCATGCTGACGCATTAATTGGGACGGCACATCGGTAGTAATACCAGGGGCTTACAGAATGCTCATTGTGAAACGGTACTTGTACTGTGTTTTGCTGAGTGACTGAGGGGTCTTGAAATTATGCCGCATAAGCGTCGTAAAAAGCCGGAAACACAACGAAAGCGCAGACTGTAGCACGTTTGTACATAGCGGCAGTGATCTCTTAGCATTGTGGATACCGGCCTGCATTGTTGTCTGTCATTGTCATTAAAACATCATTATTAAATTGCTAAATGTCTGAAAACATCTCGTTTCTTAGTATCGTCATTAGCATTGTATCCTTGAGTTGAGGTTAAAATAGATTTTGGAAATCGCCAATACTTAGCCTTCCCCATGTAAAACAAAACCTGTAGTACTTTAGCTTCAAGGCACGCGCGACGTATGTACTCTGTATGAATGTCGGACGTAAGGTTACTGGGAGTGGCAAATGTATTCACAGAAATACGGATAAAACGTGTTTGTGAATCGTTAATGAAATGTAGTGGGTTATGAGAGCGATTTTTGCATTAATAAGGCTTTGTCTGCATTCAGTTGTCACATTAGAGACTGTTTACGGTTTGAGAGCTGCGCGTTTTTTACTCATATTTATTTCAAGCAGAGGAAAGTATATCTACTCTTATTCATAACCTATAATAATAATATTATAACAAAATAAATGTATTAAATAATGCCTAGCCAACAACAAAAAAGGTAGCGTCCACAGAAAACATGATACATAAATATATTTTTAATGTTATCCGTGAGAGAGCATGCGTAAAAAGCCGACAACACAACCAATGCGCGGACTGTGGCGCAGCTGTTCATGGGCGGCGGTGTTCTCTTACCATATAGGGGGCCCACCTACTCCGTTGTACGCTATAGATTAAAAAAAACAAAAAAATATGTGTTATTTAAGTATAAAATTATAAATATTTAAAATTCTCGCGTTTGTAACAATTCGGCTATATACCGGCTGATATAACATTCAATTTTTTGCGGCATGAGAAAAAACATATTTGAAATTCAGCATCGTCAAGGTTCATCAAATCAATTGACAGTTTGATCAGGCGCTGATGCTTTGAATTGATTGATGCTTAGAATCTTATGGGAATTTAAATGTTATATAGTCACACACATAAACAGAGAATTGTTCTATGCCTCCATAATTATATGGAATTTCTCCTTTATTAACTTCACATTTCTATGGGGAAACGAAAACTAATTTGAATTTTAATATGTATTATCACATGGTAATACGTTCACGTAGGTAACGAATTCATTAACGACGCCCACTCCGAACAGTCCAAGGTCAAAAGACCGGTTTTTATTTAATTACCTATGCTTACTGACGCATATATTTCGTAATTTGTACCAAGTAAGGGATTATGAGGACTAATTATATATGTAAAAGTAAGATATCCTTTTCAACAGCAACACTTACAGCTACAGAATGTATAAAATTATTAACTGGACTATATCTAATCTTAGAGGCGTAAATGTTATCATTTTCAGGACAAGGTGCATTTTATTGTGCAGTTAAACTCATTCAACTACTTTCTTAAGGGTAATTGAAATATTTTTGTGCATATCTACCGAGGAAATATACAAAATTCATCATTTTATAAAAATTAAAGTTTTAATTCATTTTACTTTTTCATACGACAGAATTGCATTAACATTCTTGAAATGAATTGTTTGCTCGTTGCAAGATAAAATCAATAAATATTTACAGCGAACCTCTTGCGCTTAGATAAATAAACCTACTGTGAAATATTGCTCAGTGTCGTGACATAATGAAGACAGCACGAATGTAAATACTAGTGTCACGATGTTAGTGCAAACAGAATTCAACGGACATATGAATAAGAAGCTTTAGGGAGCCTCGTAGCTAAGTGGTTTAATAAATCTTCCATGCAGGGAGAAGTGTCGGGTTTGAATCCCGGTCCGGAAAATTGTAAAATAATTATAATTTAATTTATAATTTATTCGGTCTCTGGAAGGGCTTGACAGTGGCCGGGCGAGTGTCTTAATACTATCGCACCCGTGGGAGAGCCTTGCTAAATCATGTGACACTGCTGACGCACTAATTAGGCCTACTCGTCTAACCCACACGGGCTCACAGAATATTCAATGTAAAATGGTAGTTGTACTTGAAATCGAGCTTCTACTGTGTTTCGCTGAGTGAGTGAGGATATCGTAGGCCCTTAAAAGTGCCACTTAAGCGGCGTAAAAATCCGGCAAGACAACCAATACGCGGACTGTGGCGCGGTTGTCCACGGGCCGTGGTGTTCTCTTACCATATAGGAGACCCACTTTCTCCGTTGTCCCCTATACTATAAAAATATATATATATATATATGATAGGTTTATGTCTAGAATAATACTGGTATATGATTATACTTATAAATCAATTTTAATACACGCTTGTGTATTATGCGTGTGATGCAAAACATGTATATGGAACGTATGTTTTAAGAGAGCAATTGAACGCAATTCAATTACACGCGTTTTATATTTGTATCTCATTTGAAGAAATATAATGTAAGATGTTATGATAAAAACTTTTTTATGTAATGTTTTTGTATATAATTCTTAAATTTATTTAAACCATTGTGTGGAGTATACATTTGTAAATAAAACCTCCTTAGAGTTCATGTTGTTTTTTTTAGGCCTTTGACAGATGGTGAGGTGACATTGGTATTTTTGACATTTATCATTTAAGTGCATATTTTGAGAGAAGTCAAAACATAAGACAAGGCGAAGTGCATATTTTTTTAGTTATTTTATAATGAATATAGTATATAATCGAGGTATCAGACGTGAAGACTTTAAATGTTGTTTCTCTTGTTTTTACACGTAGGTACAGTATGTATTTTTTGGGTTTATTTGCGTAGTTGTGGAAAATTAATCATAAAAATACTCTCATTTTTACAGAGCAATACGATTTATACTTTCTTAAAATAATATGTAATTATATTATCAATTTATGAATATACTATCATTATATACTTAGTGTAGAAATGTTGCTATGTTGTATGATTTCTGGTATTAATAGCATTATTAAAATCACGATTTATCAAAATGCCACTAAAGTTGCAATTTCATGTAATAACGTTGAGGTTACGGGGTCTCATTTAGACTTATAAATATTTTCATTGGCCTCGAGTCGTGACCTCGTTAATGAGAGACTGAATGGAAAATAGGTTTGTCTCGCTAATTAATTTCAAGTGTCACTTAAGGAAATTTGCAGATTTTTATCAGAACGTGCTTTAAAATAGTAAACTAGTTTTAAGTATAGCGACTAATGAACAAAGACTTATGAATTTTTTTTTTAATTTCAAAATCTTTGAAAGGATATATACTTAGATAATTTGATGTCATGTGAAAGTCGTTTTTTTTATTTTTAATAGAAGAATGGTTTCTGTATCTTTCATGTAATATATTATATTTTCATTTCAGGCAAACGCCATCATGATCAATACACCTCGTCAAAGTCTTCGCGAGCTGCCACTCCAGAACTCACAGATGGACCCAGTAGCGTCGAGTCCTTCCGGCCAATACAGCGCACGCCACCTCCCAGCCGGCTTGGACCTCCGCCATCACCACCCGTGCCAACAAAACCGGTGGCTCCCATAGCGCCAGAACCATCGGGGCCATTGCCCTTAATGCCATGCAACGTGTGCGGCCGTACCTTTGTACCCCAATCTCTGGCCAAGCACGTGAAAATCTGTGAGAAAATGACAGTCAAGAAGAGGAAAACCTTCGACTCCTCAAGGCAGAGGCGAGAAGGTAATTATTCTTTGTTACCGGCTTGGACAGATTTTTTTAATAGCTGTTTTATATTAGTTCTGTACATATGAAATTGTCGTTTTTTACCTATTATTGTGTAAGTTTCAAGGTTTTTCATGGTTCCATTTTGTTTAAGTGGGTTTAGAACGCCTGCCTTCATTCGGATGTGGTTTGCGATGGATATTCACTTGGAAAATTATAGCCCTCAATTCCGGCCGTCCGCGGCTCTTATTCTGATAGAAATTTCTAGAGTGAAAACTTTGAAACAAAAACGTATTGTTTTATTTTATGACCGCCGCCATACACATAATTAAACCTTCGAGACGTTCCTGCAGCACTGGTGCCATGGTGGTACTCGTACTCTTAAATTAACTTGTAAACTTGGTCACACAAATAAAAAACCGGAGGAGTAAAAAACAAATGAATAAATTATAATTCCTAACCAAAGATCAAATTTTCCTGAACGACAAAACGCCAATTACATATGTAAAGAGAATTATATTTAACTTATCTGCTAAACTAGTCATTACTAACTCCTAAGTGTGGTTTAAGAGACTGCTAAGTGTGTAAGCCTACTTAAACTTAGATTGAGATGGTCAGTTGTGAAAACCTATTGCGTGCGCTGTAGTTGTAGATTATACAATATGCTTCATGGCTATGAACTCTGGCAAATGTTCTAGATTGTATTTGATGGCTTAGAATAGTTGACATGGTTTGTTTACATGTAATTTAACTGTAACTGTTGTGTTTGGCAATACTAGCACGGTACACGTGATGCTGTATAAATATTTATTTAGTACAAACGGGAATTATATGCCGGACCTGACGATGAAGATCTACATTTGACTAATGCCTGCTGATCGGAAATTATTCATATCTTAGGATTATATTGCTTTATTATATACATTTATTATATACATATATAAAGATAGTTTATATAGAAGTAAAAAAAAATTAACTGCCTAAGGAAAGGTGTTAGCCGGGGGATAAGAAATGAGATGGTAATTTTTAACTATGAACGAAAAACAAGATGGCTGCCTTACTTGGTCAAATTGGCCATGCGTGAAGCCTTATTGCTGAAATTTTGCGTAGTCCCTTTATTAGGGTCGGATTACTTATCGGCGTACCGGAAATTGCTCCCCGGCCGATAGCTTCCGAGTTTCATTTTATAGAATATGTAGTTGTCATGCCTAAACGGTGGCAGATTGCCTTAGACGGCGGTAGAAGCCCTGTGCTTGAATAAACTTATGGGTTCTATGGGTCGGATAGGGAGTTTTACTTTTGTTTTTTTTTTTAATTTTGAATTAAATATATTTTATACAAATATGTGTAGGTGTTATGTAAGTCCACGGTACCTATAGTTTAATATTTACTGTTGATAGGAAATGAAAGTGTGATACGGCAAGAACGTCAAGGTCTCGAATTCTAGTTGGAATGTCCGCTAACGCTATATAAGTAAAGCATCAACGCCCAACTTCAATGTTTGTATGTAAATATGAACTGTTGACAATATGATACCAGCAAGCACCTCCGCATAAGAGCTATGTTTGCCTATAGCTTGCGCGTTTCGAAATAGACGCCCACAACGTCTTATAACCGAAGATGTAACAGTGAATTTTAATTTGCATAATAGATGCATATTGTATTCGGTTCTGGAGTATTTTGCACGTTGTGTGAAACAACACACGGGTAGTTAGCGAGTTCACGCTGGCATGCTCACAGATTACCAACATTCCAGGCACGGACCTTGAACAATACTTGCCAAAGAATTTCGGTCTTCCAGAAAACAGCCCGTTTCTCGAGAAGAGCCCGCCCAACACAGCCAAAGCAGCGTCAAAACCTAAGCCGCAGTCCGTCCGAACTGCTATTATGAAAGTAAGGACTATTTTGTATTACAATCATTTAAGTAGGTATTCTGGCGATATTCTATTTCGTTAGGCTCTTTTCGGTGAGCTATCGACTGGTAGCGGCAAAACCTTAATTTCACGGCGAACTGTCCAGCTCGCCTCTCAGCCCGCCTTTAGCTGTAACAGCCGCACAGTGACGTGGCCATTTAAAAAAAATTAATACTGTATTAAAAATTTACCTTAAAGTATATACAACAATCAATAAATGTCCAATAAGATAATGTAATATAAAATATCTTGCCGTTTAATAAGCAATTATTGTAATTTCCCCTTATCGAAATCTGTTTTCAGCCCTCTGCAGATCTTCAAAAATGCCCGCACTGCAGGCGCGCTTTTGGCGTGCGAGCGTTCGAGCGGCATGTCGAGTGGTGCGCGGATAAAGCAAAAATCCTGCCAGCGGCGCCTGCGCAAGCACCACCACACATCACTGATGCTAAACAAAGGCTCAATGCGCGTACGCAGTATAAAGCTCCACCAGTTAGAACGAGACGGTAAGGCTTTGTCTTTTTTGTGAAATAAAGATCCATTTTATTCCCGAATACAGACTTTTTTTATAAAAAAAATGATAATATATCAATAATTCATCACACAAAGCATACACTGTTACATCACCAGAGAAAGGTAGCGACATGAATTATTTATTAATATTGCTATCTTAAATTATTTACTGATTCTTTAATTCTTATTTTAATTCTCAAAATGTAAGTAATGTGATGTAACATTACAGTTATTTTACTTAACAATAATATTAAAATAACTTAAAAAATTACTTACAGAATTTTAAAAGATTACTTATAGAAGAACTAAAAGATCAAAGTAGGTGAAATTCGTCCTTGTTTCATATAATCCATTCTATTTGGTAAACATTTCAGAACATCACAAAGTCGCGAGAAATCTTCAAGATCAGCGTCAGTAGAATCCAGCCGCTGTGTGTCTCCACCGCGTGAGTTTGGCGACTACAGGCACCCGAGGTCTAGGGCTTCAGGTAAATTAATATTAACCCAGCACACGTTGTTCTTCCCGGTACGCTAATGGTTCCGACTTATGTGACAATTTTTATTATATATCGGCAATTTATACAATATTATTATATATGTTATACGTATGTGTTAGTGTCAAGTTTCATTAAAATCCATTCATTACATTTTACTTGAAAGAGTACAAACATCGATCCAGCCGTACTTACATACTTTCGCGTTTATAATGTTAGTAGGATTACATTACAAAGGTGAAGTTAATTGCTTGTATGCAAAGTTTGTTTCGAAAGAGAATGTATATGCACAGTTAGTTATATATACACATATATGTTAAGAAAACCTTGGACTCCTTATTAAATTAGACTGATTTCTTTATCTAGCATAGACAAGGCCTAAATGTCAACACTTGACAAGATGTCATTATATTGTTTTATTAGAAAATAATTCTTTTAGGAATTATTAATTTATATTATATTCATAAATATTAATTTATAAGACTAGAAGTAATAAGGGCTTAAAATATAGTTTTTTTTATTATACAGAGAAACGGAATTGAGCTTTTATTTTCTTGAAAAAAAAATAAAAATAACATTAAAAAACTACATGTAAAGCACTTAATTCTAGTCTTATAAATTAACAATTATGTGTACAATATAAATTAATAATTCCTAAAATAATTATTTTCTAATGAAACAATATAAAGAAATTTTGTCAAATGTTGACATTTAGGCTTCGTCTATGCTAGATAAAGAAAACAGTCTTATTTAATAAGGACTCTAAGGTTTTCTTAACATATAGGTACATAGTTTTTTTTAAACAAATTTGAATATTGTTTATACTTTACTACAGCAATATTAATTAATACAAATTCAGAGTATTTAAGGGAAATATTTAAATACTTGATAAAATATAAAACCATAATAGCCAGCCTTTTTTAAAAAAGCATTTTTACATTTGTTGTTTTGTAATACAATTGACTATCATAGCTAAAATAGATTTCGGTTGACATAAATATTTATTCTGGTACTATTCGTACTGTAACCTAACTGCGATCGCCAACCTGCCTGCTAAGCGTGGCGAACACTTCCCCAAAGAAAATTAGCATGGAGGTCCAAAGGGGAGGCCTTTGTCCAGCAGTGGACGTCTTAAGGCTGAAATGATGCAATATTTATTCTGGTATTTCAGAGTCTGGGTCTAGCAACGACTATCACGAAGAAAGCTCTCCACACGTTCCAGTGATAAGAAACTCACGTAGCTCGCAAAATAAATCGTCTGGTGATGCGAATATCAAAGCGCGACAAGCCCGGTTGGCCAGAGACTTAAGCAGCACTAGGTACCTATATATTATAAGTATGTTTTAATCAGAAAAACTTAGCGAATAAGGGGAAAGGAAGGATTTTTAATTTTTTTCGTTAAAAGGTATTATTGTATTATTATACAAAATTCCTATCTCCTTGTTTGTTACCTTTATTCCAAATATTGAGTTCCTTTCCCCTTTCTTAGAAATAAAGAAGAAAATAACATCTCCATGCAACGTAGTCATGAACCCGTTATTAATAAAGACGTTAAGAAGAAAAGGGTTAATGATAGGAAAAAACAGCAGTTAAAAAAACTTGCGGAAATAGCCGATAAACATAAGGAAAGAAGTGAAAAGATTATAGCTGAGCAGAAAGCAAAAAAGCAGAAATGCGGACCAATTAAAAGTCAAATTCCAATTCGTGAGCGACATATAGCAAAAAATTCAGCTAATAGTGAAGATATTTCGAAAGTAAACATTAATAATGATGAAAACAAAGATCTAGTTAAAACTGACATTATTGATTTAAAGCAGAGTTTTGTTTCTTTAAAACCAAGGAAACAAAAAGTTGTTAAAACAAAGCAAGAGCCCGCGAAAAACTTCAAAGAGAGTACAATGAGTTTAGATAGCCTGGACGAATGTCCGCCAAAATATGATAGAGATCTAACAAGTCAATCGATTGGGATCAATACAGAACTCCTTTGTCCTTGCATTCCTTGTGTTATACACGATACATCCCCGACGACAAAAGCTAAGAAGAAAACCTCTTCCAAAACAAATAAGACACAAAAAGATAAAAAAGACGACTCTGCTCAGAATAATATAACAGAAGCTTCAAGTGTTGAATTATTGTACAAAAACTTAACTATGGTAAGTTCTTGTGATATAAGCAAAAATTCCCGCTATCAAATCATATCTGACACACAGAGCATAAATTTGTCAGAAAATTCTTCCCGTAGTAATTCAAACAACGCTCAAGATTTTCCAATGGAGCAGACTATTAAAATCAATTATTTTGAAAATAACAAGACGGATATGCAGTGTATGGTACCTTCAAATAATAAAGAACCGACGCATATTGATAATTATGACCTGTCAGGAAAAATATTTGAAGATAATTATGGACGTGATCTCAGCGAAGATAGTTTTGAGTGTGAAAATATAAAGAACGAAGTTGAAGACAGTGAAAATAAGTTAGATGAGAATGATGAAAGCATTTTAATCAGTCGCCATGGTAGTGGAGACACATACACCAAATTTACAGACAATCCAGCTGATTTGGAAGAATTTCTTACATTGACTGATGTTATGCTGTGTGAAAAGAAAAGCCATAAAGAAATTTCAAATGAGGACATAGAAGATATCCATACACCTAAAACGAATTCAATAGAATCTATATGTATGAAAAATAATGAAAATATCCCTACAAAATATAATTTTTCAGATACAATTGACGAACTTAAAAGTAATTTTAAGGATTTATTACAAGAAGCACAAGATTTGCCAAATTCAGAAGAAATTCGGAAGGTATCAGATCTGGAACATATAACAGTTTACGAATTGAAGTTTTACGAACAGAATGTCACTCCTGATGGTCCAGTAGAGCAAAACTCAAACCTCAAACTCCCGTCAATCGCTGAAAATAATAAGATGCCTCAGAAAGGTAATAATAAAATTGCAAACATTTTAAAAGAGAACCGAAAAACAAAGATGAAGAACAAAACTGACAAAGATTATCAAACATACATTGTAAAGGAACGTCGCGACGAAAGCAGCGATGAAGCCCCACCTTTAAAATTACCCAGAATTGAGTTAAAAAGGTTTCACAGGGTTAACTGCTATTTAGTATTAGATACAGTAGATTACAGTTCACGGAGTGTTTCTAATCCTCATTACTATCCATCGTTCAACATTAACTTAGAAAAGTAGATAAGAATAGAGAAATTAGCAAACAAATTTAATTAGTTTTGTATTAATAGATTAGTTTATTGTAGAAGTAATTAGAATATTGTACTTCTTTACAGGATTGAAGATGATTACGATCCCTTCGCGTGTGCTGCTAGACAGATGAAAGAGCTTATGTCCTCCGACACTAATATCCCTAAAAAGATACAAAATGCTGCCAAAGAAACAAGTCGAGTACTTCCATCCCTAAAGGCAACTCCGACAAAATCATCCACCCTAAATCGCACTGATAATAGCAAAACTATAAAAGACACCTTAAACAAAACATATCAAAAAACACCGACACTTAATAGAATGAAGTCTTTCGGAAGTACAAATAACGATAATCTCTCTAGTTCATTCGGCGGTAGATGTAGTTCGTTTAGGTTAAATAGAAATGATAAAAAACCTAGTCTGAACTCAACATTCACTAAATCCAGCAAGGAAAACATAAATTCAGTCGAGAAACCATACTGTAATCGAAACACCAGTAGCAATAGATCATTCTCTAGTTACAACAATTCAGTATACAGTACGCCGAAATTAAAAAATAAAATACCAAAACTATCTACTTCCATGCACCACGCTTTTCAAAGGAATACGACGAGTCAACCATTGAAATTCGAAAAAATTAAAAACAATGCAGATAAAAAAGATTTTGTTAATCTCGATGCTATACTATCATGTGATAATTCATCTATGACGGACAGTAACTATATTGATCCCATGCTGATAAATGAAAATGATAATTTACCGATTAATGTAAATACTATACTAAACAATCCAGAAATAATTAGTAGCTTAGAATCTTTACTTACGACAGAAAATTTGCCAGCAAAATTTGAATCGTTTAGTACTATAAAGAAGAATACGAAAAATATTACAAATATCAAAAACGAAAAGAATAACAATTTTCATACTGATACTTCAACCACACCAATTATAAGTGATTTAGGTGTTCAGTATGATAAGTTAATGTCGTCTCTAGAGCACAGTATAGCATCTAGAACTTCTGGCAGAGACGACGACTCGCTCTGTGAAGATTTCGATCTGGAGGAGTTCATGACCTCGTTTGATGATGAGGTCAATAAACAAAAATCGGAAAAGCGCACCTGTAGCTCCACAACTAGGGTCGTCAGGCAATCTGAATTAAATGACGACGTATTCGTTTCGAAAAACGATTCAGCTAACATTTCCAAAAGTAGTAGTAACGGTATGATACCAGTAAATAAATCGATGTCCCTTGTTTTTAGCAGTAACAATATCGTTGGTGATAAGCTGCTTCCTTCCTCCGTCAAGCGTTCCACTTCCCTATTAGACTCCATCCAAAAGAAACCAACCAAAATGGACACCAAAAGCCGCCACAAGACTGAACAGTTGGAAGAGGACATAATGCAATCTCTAAAAGAATTCGATAAGTTCTACGAATCTCAGAAAAAGGAGAAGATCCATTCGAATAAAGATCTAAAAATGAATAAAAATATGTATACGGATACCGTGAAAAGAGTTATCCGTAAGAACACTGAACAGAAGAATAATTGTGACGTTACAAATGGCAACCACACCCCCGGTGGGAAGATAAGCAACGACTCCGCTTATAGCAGGTTAGTGAGGTAACCCATTATGTTTTCGTTTTCATTAAAAGGATTCTAGAAAAGAAAAAATATTTTTTAATAATTAAAAATAATTCTTAGATCTAGAATTCTACCGAATAATGGGAGTGTAAGATGAAAATATTTTGAGTTTTTAATTGGATATATATTTGCAGTTTAAACAGAGTGTCGCCTTCAAAGCTGTCTCTATGTAATGTTAAGGAATCAAACGACTCAGTGTTGCTGGAACATGTCCCAGCGGGATCAGATTCTAGTGAGAGTCACAAAGAGGACAGACGTTCTGTTTCAAGTGAAGAGTTTTTGGCTATGGAACGGTCCACTGAGTTGGAGGAACCGTTGACGAGATCTGACATGAACGCATCTTATAATAATGTAGGAAACATTATTGTTAATGGTGAGTTAGTTTTTCTTTATATTTTTTAATATTTATATTAAATGGGAAATTAAATGTATTTTTAATGAAATATAGCTAAATCATCTTTCACATTTTCAGTGTTAGTTACAGTGATTTGAGCAATACAAAGTCACAAATTATAAATGAAATTTTAAAAACTAAGAATTCTACTTCATAATAAATTTCATGCTTAAAATACAATTTAGACAAAAAGACGATTTAGGCGTCAACTCTCTGGTATATATAAGTATATATATATATATGTATAAGACTTAATTCGTTATTTATAAATTTAAGATAAATAATCCAAAAAAATTGCTTTCAGAGAAACGCACTAGTTCCCGTACCTCGAATCGGACTTCACACCGTCTGAACATAAAGGAGGCACTCAGCTCGAGCGGTTCCGAGACCTCCCTAAGAGGTCAGAGGAACCAAACCTCAGCTCCGCGCCTCTCCCGCTTTTGCCACGAGTGTGGCAGTAAGTTCCCCGACAAGGCCAAGTTTTGCATCGAGTGTGGCGTCAAGCGTCTACTAGTGTGAACTGTAATTAATTGTATGTCAGTGTCTAGTCGTAAAGCCCGGCCATACATGTTACAAACGATTAAAATGCGTACTTTATACAATCGGATACAGGAATATCCTTAATTGAACAAACATATTTATATAAAGAAAAACTACCCAAGGTTCAAATCTCTCCCGAAATTATCTTCGTCTGCCAATGGCGCATGTTTAAAATGTTTTTTAAATACGAAAATATTTCCTGACATATATGGAACCTTCTTGAGAACTGTTAATTGTACCATTTGCTATAATTTGTTTTTTTAATGGAAAACGTAGAAATCTTTATTTTAATGAACCTAATTAAATGGAAACATGTATGGTGGCGTACACGTGAGCTTCCGCAAGAGCTCAATTCGTCGTTGCCGATTCGTTTGGAACAATATTTGCATGGTGATTGCAAATAATTTTAATAGTACGATATCTATGTATCATAGATAATATGGTACTTAACATTTTATTTATTATGCAGTAGCAAGTTTATTTTCTAGTTTTTTGTTTTTGTTTTTCAAACCCGTTTTGTTTTAGAGAAATGACTTTGAAACTATATTCGGTACAACTAGGAAATAATATTTACTACAATATAATTACTTTATATTTCCCATATTTATAAAGTGCTCTCAATATTCAAAATAGCCAGAGGATAATATAATAAATCAGTAACTGGTGTTTGCTTATTAATCATTATGACCGATAAATAGCTACAAATGTAGAGTTTGAGGGCGTCTTTATAAATAAAGGGCATTTTAAATATTCACAAATTATTAATAATTATAAGTGCCTTCCAAAATTTTACAATTAATTCCTAAACCTATCAAAAATGAATGTGATAATATTTGGACGTACACGAAACATTTAGGTAATCCTTAAATAATTATAGTGCCAATTTTGTTTTGAATAGAATTTTGTGGTTTTTTTTTATTCGTTTTGCCTGTATTTTATAATATTTTAAGCAATAGCCCATAAATAGAGGTAGTGTTTTAACAAGACTGATTTCACTTCAAATGTTTTGTAAAATTATCCTAACTTAATGTTGTATATTGTTTTAATTAACAAACTTATCATGAATAAAATTAGAAATTTTTCATTATCACCCTCTTTTCTGCAGAATGTAGATTATATCTTCTATTCATAAATGTGAATAGAATGTAATGTGTGGTAGTGGACCCAAAGATTGCGGAGTGTTAATAATTTTGGCTGGACGACGTCTGCCGGGACCACTAGTAAATAATAAAATTATACTGATTTTTCTATTTCAAAAAAGAAAGACTTGGACAATGAAAAATGAAGATTATTGCATTTTTAATTGTCTATCATCGTAAATTAATACAAAACTTGGAAACTGAGGTGACCTATTTGGATGTAAGTCTCGATAGGAAATAATTGTTCCTG
>DWCF01001535.1:0-29731 GCA_018230265.1 Delias oraia | reverse complement strand
ACGATCTAACGAAGGTCGCGGGCAACCGCTGGATCCAGATCGCTCAAGATCGCAGCGGGTGGGCGTCTTTGGGGGAGACCTATGTCCAGCAGTGGACTTGAATGGGCTGATGATGAATATCAAAACACGCGGCTTCTTTGCTAAAAAATCATCTCTTACCAGTAAATTATTAGAAACAGATACTCTACTACAATGTAAACTTCTAAAGACCTCTAATTTCAGCTTGATTCAGATATTATTGAATGCAAATTAGAAATTAAGCTACCGTTAGCCTAACACGAAAATCGGCTTATAACGTCAGATATTCATTGTGGTTTGGATACAAAATGAAGAGAAGGATTTTCATTTTGTGTTATCCTGACGACATTTGATTTGCCAGACAAAATGTAGGGACTAGCTTCCGGGGTTTAAATATTATAAGAGATCTTGTGCATATAAAAATGTATTTCTTTTGACAGATGTGACATTTCTTAGAAAGATATATTTAAAAATGGTGTAAAGATCAATATATATCTAATGTAGTTATATAATTTACCCAAACAAACGAGAATTACATGAAAAAATATCTACAGTAATCCTAAAAGATCTTCCACGAATAAAACATTAACTTATGAGCGGCTAGCCGAATTTTTATGCGTATAATTTGAAAAATATTCTAGTACTAATACTAATATAATATCTAATATGAAAAATCTTATTTAAAAATTGCACTATCAAAATGTATTCCAATTTATAATATTAATTTCATAAAATGTTAGATTTAAAACTACATTATTGTTTTGGTAATAGATTAGACTTTTCTTTTCGCTAAAAGAAATTAGGCGGATTCAGTTTCTGGAAGTAATTCTTAGTATTAAATAAAACTAGCAACTTTGCACTATACAGCTATATAAAAAATATAAATGATCTAAATAAAATTGTGTTCTTCTCTTGTTACAATGCAAAAGCCACTATTATCTCTATATTCTGAATGTATATCGGTAACATATTCGTAATGATAATTTGATTAAATAATAAAACTAAAAAACATTACGTAAAAATTATATTTTTATTACGTAATAAGCTCTGTCAAATTTACGACGATAATTTCGACAGATCACTGAGTGGAGGTCGTAAACTTTTTTTTATTATTGATTATTATTCTCTTCGCACGTGGAGTCGATAATGATATTGTAATTTCTCAGATTATAATAAATACCTGTTAAACTCTGTCAAATTGACGATGATAATTCTGACAGCTCAAGTTATGGAGTCGTTATTTTATTCGGTTATAAATTATTATTCATATAGAATGTGGAGTTGATAGCGATATTATATTGTTATATTTCTTATATTATAAAAATTATATTTGAATTAAAGAGAAATTTGAATTAATTAAGAATTTTAATATTTTGAATTAAAGTATTACAAAGTACTTAAAGAGAGAATTAAAATATTTTAATGCGTCTGAATATAAACCAAGCATAAATATTTTTTATCTTGACGTTATTATAATGTATTATTAATATTATTATTATTAAATAATTAAAAGCATACAATTTATAAAATTGATTTATTATAACACTTCAATCATCCGTAAAAGATCAACTTCAATTCAGTTCCAATCATATAAAACTCTTGACGTAATAATATCTATGGAGCGAGTTAATATTCGGGAGATATATCGAGAACTCTTGGAATATTATGTTCGGATTATTGGTATTGAATGGAATGTGCGAACACGTCTTATTTAGTAGTGAACCGTCATAATAATGCCCCGCTATTTGTACTCTATTTGAAAATAAATCCGACTCGACGACGCAATATACGACCTGTCCCATATTATTATGAGAGTCTCGTAGCGTAGGTTTTAAAAGTGTATTATGAAGCTAGAGGTATCAAATTCGAATCCCGGTCCGGACAATTATAAATTGTAATTTAATTTATAATTTATTCGGTCTCTGGAAAGGCTTGATTGTAGCTGGGCTTATCCGAAGTGATATCACGATTACAGAGTAATCAGCGTGAAACGGTACTTGTACTATGTTTTGCTGAGTCAGTGAGGATATCGGAGGCCCCTAAAAATGCCGCTTAAGCGACGTAAAAAGCCGGCAACTCAACGAATGCGTGTGAAGTGACTGTGGCGCGGTTGGTGATGGACGGTGGTGTTCTCTTCCCACATAGGAGTCCCACCTGCTCCGTTGTCCGCTATACTATAAAAACGAACAAAACAAAAAATCATATTGTCATTTGATAAACAAAGTAAATCTCATCTTTGAGATTCTTACCTCACCGAACTGTAAGCCAAAATAATTCTGCCGTAAATCTAACCAAACTGAACGTATGCCACACGTAGCTCAATGCATTTAAATGCCCACATTAAGTATCTTGAATAAAGCAAGCTCAAATTTTATACACTTTACATGTAAACCCAGCGTAAATTTAAAGGTAAGTAAATGAAGTTGGAACTTTACCCTTCGTAATCGTAAAACAACGATTTTAAAGTTAAATTATTCCAATGTAAACAAATTCAATAGGTACTTTATACTTATGTATGTATATAATATGATGTATATAATACATCCTTACTTTAAAACGTATTAAATAAATAATTCAATCATTAGTAATAATAAATATTTATTTTTTATAGAGTATATTATGGTAAGATATTATTGCCACGCGAAATGGTAGTTGTTTCTTAAACGGTGCTTCTGCCGCTTTAATGGCGTAAAGATTCAGCAACACAACCAAAGCGTGGACTGTGGCACAGTTGTCCATGGGTGGCGGTGTTCTCTTACAATATAGAAGACCCAACTGCTCCGTTGTCCGCTATACTATAGAAAAAAGGCTTATGTTACTCTTTTGTAACAGAAGATGTAGTCATTATATTCTTCAATGTTGCATCCTAGTCTTCTGACTTCTGCTAAACTCTGTCTATGTATTTTCTTTGGTGAATATACTAATTCTATATCTTTTTACTGATTCTACGGGCCTTACATTGTATGTACCAAAATAGATGAATTTGTTTTTATCATTCATCACTTTAGCTACAAGGATATAACATACGTTAAAAACAAGTGAATGGAGTTTAAATATGATTTACCTGTGTTTTTTTTTCATGATAACAGAAATTGGTAATATTGTTAAGAATCGCGCATAGGGCCGTGTAAACGAGGGGCTAGAAGTTATAAATCAGGTCGAAATTAACAAGTTCCGGTTCACATCCTCTGCTAGTAGTTAGCGATCACTTATGTATATACCAATATGTTTTTAATTCTATGCAGACAACGGAGCAGGTGGGTCTCTTATATGACAAGAGAACACTGCCGACGACTGACTGAGTGAGGTGAGTGATTGAGGCCTTTAAAAGTGACAAATAAATGGCGTAAAAAGCCGGCAACATAACCAATGCGTGGTTTATAGCGCGATTGTTCATGGGCGGTGGTTTTCTCCTACCTTATAGGAGACTCACCTGCTCCGTTGTCCGTTATATATTAAAAATAAATAAAATTTATTAACTCTGTATAAATGATGCTACAAAATATGTCTTTTATCATCATCATCATCATTTCAGAGGGAAGATGTCCACTGATGGACATAGGCTTTCCCCTTGGACCTCCATGAATACCTGTCGGATGCGACCTGCATCCAACGTCTTCCGGCGACCTTTATAAGGTCGTCTTGATAAATATATCTTTAGTGTCTCATTATTCGATCCCTAATAATCAGAATGTATCTCTTCTACAACATATGTGTTACCTTTTCATACACTGAACACACCTATATCAAAGCTACCTTCAGTAAATCATGTCAATTTCCCCTGGCTACATTTGGTCTGCAAAATTTATTATGCAATACGAAAAGATAACCTAATTGTATTAGATAAATAAAGATTTTATTTACAAGGATTATCTTTAAAGCAATATGTAATATGTACTCTGGTGGTAAGAGATTAACACCGTCTTTATACCATCCAAGCTTTGGTTGTGTTGCCGGATTTTTTCCGTAATGAACCGTAGATATCCTCAGTCATTTAGCGAAAATTACAACTATTATTTCACGCTGCTTTTCTGTGATCTCGTACTACCACTTCGTCGAACTCAAAATAAGGGCTAGAGGTGTCCATGGACGGAAGACCGCTTGCTTTAGCTGAGCCTCCTGCTCGTTTGCCACCGATTTTATAAAAAAAAATCATTTAAATTTAATAATGGCTCTTCTACGGTGAAATACATATGTTTTATATTGTTTTGTATTTTTAATACTCATATTTTATTCTAAAATTTTATAAAGGATTAGGTGTCTAAAATATTTTAGTGTTAAAATTATATAAATAAAGAGATGTTAGGTAATTTAAAATATAAATATATATAAATCACCCGTGGGAGAGCTATGCTGAAGCATATGCTGACGCACTAATTGGACCAGCTCCGAAGTGCTACCATGGGCCCACGGAATACTCAGCGTGATACGGTACTGGTACTATGTTTCGCAGAGGAAGTTAGAATATCGGAGGCACTTAAAAGTCCCACTTAAACAGCGTAAAAAGCCGGCAACACATCCAATGCGCGGACCGTAGCACGATTTTTCATGGGCGGTGATATTCTCTTACCATATAGGTGACCCACCTGATCCGTTGTTCGTAATAGAATTAAAATATATATATATATTTAAAATGCTATGTTTATTATTTATGTATTGATTTTAAGTACAGGCCTAGCTGAACAACATTGTTGGGTTTCAGCCGAGTGACTATATCTAGAAATGTTAGATCTATCTATCCCCGCAGGCAACAACAGGCAATGAAGTAATTGTTCTGTGTAATTCGTGGTTATAGATTTTATGAGTTAATTTATCGGAATGTTTGTGACAATTATTATTGCAGTAGTATTGAAATCTCAAGATTAATATACTAATATTGTTCAGATTCACCATCACTCAATGGAATCAGCTGTCTGTATCCGTATTTCCAAACCAATACGACTTGGGGTCCTTCAAAAGTAGTGTGCCTGTCCCCAAAAGGTCGTCAACGCGCCTAAGGTCCTGTGGAGGCTGAGGATGTCCATGCTCGTAAGACACTCTCTCATTTGCCACCGATATCATTAAAAAATTGTTCCAATAAATCTGTATGATTTTATAGATAAATATAACTAAAAGATTTATAATTTTTTGTAAAGGACGGGAACACACTGGTGGTTCAGGTGGGTTAAGAGATGTCCATGGGCAGTGGACCACTTGTCATAAGTAAGACAAGGACGGTGGTATGCGTATGACTGCGGTGTTTCGAAAAAATGCAACCAACACAAACATTACTTGCTCAATGAGGAACGAAAAAACAATATTTCTGTATTTATATATTGGTCTTATGTGTATATTTTTTAATACAAAACGTATTGGTATCTTAATTCATTCACAAAATACAGTGAACGTAAAATAACATTAACTAATACAATTTGTGAAATTTCCGTAGGTAAATAATTAATAAGCATGTAAACATGTAATATTATATCCCCAAATTCTTCATTATCTATTCAGATCAGATACCTTGTAGGACTTCATTGAGTTATATTCACGATTGTATAGGCAAAAGTTTAACGGTGTCATTGCCTTTTGCTAATTTAAAATAGGCGATATTTAATTATAATTTAATTTGTAGTTTATTCGGTCTCTGGAAGAGCTTGACAGAAGCTGGGCTTGAGTGTTTTAATACGGTCGCGCCCATGGGAGAGCTAAGCTGAAGCATATGTGGTCGCAATAATTGGCTCGGCTCGTTCGTGGTATCACACAACGGACTCACAGAATACTCAGCGTGAAACGGTACTTGTACTGTGTTTCGCACAGTGAGTGAGGATAACGGAGGCTCTTAAAAGTGCCGCTTAAGCGGCGTAAAAAGCTGGCAACACACAACCAATGCGTGGACAAGGGCGCGGTTGTTCATAGGTGGCGGTATTCTTACCACATAGGAGGCCCACCTGCTCCATTTTTCGCTATAGAATATAAAAAACAGACAATGCGCTATACGAAATCTGATAAACATTTCTTTTAATTGCTTTTGTTTTTGTGATTTTCGCCTGAGGGACTTAAAACTTTTAATCTGTCGATCCCAGTTGCCACTTTAGTTATTAAGGCTTTATCTTCAATTCTATAAAGTTTTAGAAGTTTGATTAAGTTCGATAGCGATTGGGATACCTCTGGAATTCTTAATTTAATACATCACTTTTATACGTATTATTAAAAGACTTAAAGTATTCGGTCTCGTTTTTGAAATAACAAATCAACGCTCCCGAAGATTCATTGAATATTTGGCGTTTGAATTTTTCGTGAGGTTATTAATGTCTTCTACATTGTAACATGTAGTTACCTCTGCTTTTAACTTTATCACTCGGAAATGACTTAATCCATAGTTTATTTTGATATAAAGTACAAAGTACTCGTTTTACAATGTAACCTATGGCTAAATAAATTAATATTACTATATCTGGTATTTTGTAAGCTTTTTTAATGGTATAGCGGACAACGGACCTAGTAGGTTCCCTATATGGTAAAAGAATACCACCGCCCATAAACAACCGCGCCATACTCCGCGCATTGGTTGTGTTACCCGCTTTTTACACCGTTTATGCGACATATCCTCACTTAATGAAACACCGTAGAAGTTCGAAGGAGCTGGCCCAATTATTACATCCGCATATGCTCCAGCATGGCTCATCTATGGATGAGACAGTATTAATACACTCAAGCCCAGCCACTGTCAAGTCCTACCAGAGACCAAATAAATTATAATTAAACATCGATTATTAAATTAGCAAAATCCAAAGACACTGTGAAACTTTTGCCTATTCTATTGTGAATATAACTTAATAACATCCTACAAGGTATCTCGTCTGAATAGTTAATGAAGAATTTGGGGATATAATATTACATACTAACAAGCTTGGCTTCAAGTATGACTAATTTTAATTTTAATGGTTGTAAAATTATTTCATGTAATTTAATTTTTATAGTTGCACTAGTGTCTTTACAAAAAAGTTCCATGAACGCGCGCAATTACCACTCAGCTTTTCCAATTACATTTCACAATATGTCGTTTTAAGCCTTATCTCAAAACGATTACATTTCATACAGTATGTTTTTAATAGTAGTTCGTTTGGCTCCTTGTGATCTGCTTCACGTAAATTGTATAGTTTATTTTTTATGGAAGTCATGGCAAACGAGCAGGAGGCTCACCTAGGATAAACGGCCTTCAGCCCGAGGACAACCCTAGCCTGCGGGTGCGTTACCGGCCGGTAAAGAATAGGTACGCTATTTTTTTGAAGGTTCAACAGAGCTGTCGCACAGGCACAGGCAGGTGCACAGCTGATTCCACAGAGTGGTGGTACGCGGCACAAAAAGCCTTAAAAAAGCTCCGTTGTGGACAAACATCGAGATAATAACAATGAAACTGTGTATCATGCCTCTATATTCGATTATGAAAGTCTATGATATTCAATTCTTATTTTTGAATGGTTATTCAAATGATATTTAACTGAGTTTTGCTGTAGCATTCCATAGATAACCATAAAAAAACACGAAGGGCGATCTTATAAGCATTTAAAATATTTTGAAGAAATAAAAAAGTCTATTCATAAATAAAAAAAGCGTACTGCTAAAACTAGCACAGTTTCCTAGATACGTAGGCAATTAACAGGACTATAATTGATCTGGACCCTCTTACCGCAACCTCGGCAACCTTTCATTAGTAAAATTTAGATCAAATCATTTTTCATTGGACCCTTGGCCATGTACTTCAATGACTCGAGTTTCATTTCAGTAGGAAAATGGAGTTCTTTATTTGAATCAAAGCCCTTCCTGTGTAAAAAGGTTCGTGTTTCTTCAGGGATCTTATTTCAATAAAGAAAATAATATATACTGAGGTTTTATACAAATTATATGTACGAGAACTTTTTATTTAAACATATAAAGAATAAAAATCTACCTGTTTTGGTCTTTCTCAATTAATTCCTTGTAGTGTTAGTTAACCGAGAAAATAATAATAGTCCTATATAAAATATGTAAATGTATTCTAGCATTTTATTGAGGCAATTTTTCTCGACTTCATATTCTATAGACGTAATATTATTTCCACAGTTTATAGTAATGCTGCAATTGAGAAATCAAAGCTTTAGAAAATATACTCAGAATATGTTATATATAAAACTATCTCATACACACACAAAGAAACGTGATTTGTTTCTTAAGAAATACATTGATCATTTGCATTCTTTTTTACTATATTCGATAAAATATAACAATATCCACACTAAATATATTACAATTATGTGACAAGAAATCATTTTTGATTGAAAAAATATGTAAAATCATTCAGACTAAGACGCTTCTGAAGTGCTTAAAAAAGTTCCAGACTATTCACAAATACGTTCAAATCCATAGTCAATAAAGTTAGCCTATTATTAATAAACATTCTTAATTAATAGACATTCTTTAAGAAGGGCATCCACCAGCACTATGGCAACTACCAGTGTGTTGCCAAAGATGCATTGATTACTTCGATTAATACAAATAAAAAACACTTGAAAGAAATTCGTTTAAATTTTTTCATACAAAGCGGCAATTTCATCTAATATTAGGCACTGATAGTTGACATAATGTCCACATTCCAAGTGAAAGTACTGCTTAGGACCCCTTTACTTTGTAAAATAAGCTACGTATCTATTGTGCTTATCGTAATATAAAATTTAGATATATTTAGTAATTGTTCTATAGCGGAACACATGGCTTAATAATATGTATTGCAATAATTGTGTAGCATTAATATCAGCATTTCATAAATATTTGTATATATTTTATTTACAAGTTTACACATTGCATTTATACAATTTTGTAGTAAAGACAACGTCCAACTTTCATATTTTTTTTAATGGATACTTGCAACTGACCATACGCTCTTTACAGCTTGAACCGGATTTTGGGGTGAGAATTTGATTTTAGGCAAAACTAGCGCAAGGATGTACTTTTTTTGATTGTGTTACAGGCTTTTTACGCTGCTTAAGCGGTAATTTTATAAGGGTCTCTGATATCCTGTCACTCTGAAAACACAGCACATGTACCAATTCACGCTGAGTATTCTGTGAGCCCGTGGTATCGCTTCGGACGAGCCCGCCCAATTAGTGCGTCAGCATGGCTCTCCCACTAGTTTGTTTCTGCTGCGAGATACGAATCTCGGCTTGGGCCGTCGCGTCGTCGCAACGAGCTCTCGAGTGGCCAGTTGGAAGACATCACTTTCATCGTTTTTCTCAATCTTTTAAGTTCTTTTCTTTTCTGGTTTTATATATTATAATGCAGTTAAATATTATTTCTGTCTACTTCTTTATAATAATAGTCAGGAGGTCTCTTATTAAAAGCACATACTATAGACTGTTTATCCAACATGTAGAGGATGTGCTAAATTATGAGTACTCCGAGCGATAATTCACGTACGTAGTTAGATCGCTATTCAACCGAGAGAACGTTATAATATTCATGGCGCGAGGAACTAAGCTTTTCACGCCACGTTAATTCTTACAATCCCGTATCATTATTTTGAATGTTTTTATCCAATATTATTCAATATTATTTTGATATATTGATTTGAATTTCTATATTTAACTTCGCCGTTACCGGTTCAAAGCTCGTAAAGCGAGTAGGACTGGTTTTAAAGAATAACGATTCAGCCATAACAGTTTTAACATCGAGTATCGGCGGTAAATTACCAGAGAACTCCTTGAAAGAGCCGCCTTGATGACAGTCAGGTATTGAATTACCTCTAAACGATTGTCATGGAAAGCCGTGTGCTCCAATCATAATGCATTTTTCACAAGAAAAGACTGAAAAAGTATGAATTTTGGAGTAACAAAATGATTTAATATGGCAGTCATATATTTGTTCTAAGTAATAAGTAAAATAATAAGTGTCATAATTCACTTGTATTTTGCTATGGATAATGTTACATATATGTATATTTTTTATGGTATAGTGGACAACGGAGCAGGTTTCCTGTTTGGTAAGAGAACACCACAACTAACAACCGTGCCACAGTCCACGCAAAGTAGAGTTGCCGGCTTTTTTCGTCGCCGCTTTAAGGGGCTCCGATATCCTCACTCATTCTGCGAAACACAGAACTAGTACCGTTTCACGCTAAGTATTCCGTGAGGCCTTGGTATTACTTGGGATAATCCGTCCTAATCAGTGCGACAGTATTGAGACACTTGCTGGCCACTGTCAATCCTTTCCAAAGACCGAATCAATTATAAAGTAAATTATATATAATATTATATACATACTTCACTTTTAACACCAAGCTACGAGGCTCTCATTTGGGTCTTATTCTCAAAAATGGGTTTAATCGATTCAAGGGACAATTAAGTATGCAACCAGAATATGATACACTAAGTATCGTCTAGCGGTACATAACAACAAATAATAAAGTTACTTAATAAATGTTTTTTAAAACAATATACCGAAAGCATAAAAAGTAGCTAAAATTTTTTGGAAGTAAAAACGTTATCGTTTTGTTTACTCGTACCTACCGTTTTAACTTAAAAAACTTTTCCAATATGTATTTTTATTATATTGCTCGTGTTTACATAAAACTTTCCGTGGTTTGTCATAGGATCCTGTAATCATTATAATATTTAGTACCCAGGTAATAAATGTTTAAAGACAAATTTTAATCATAAGATATATCATTATCAAGCATTAGCAGATATATCATTTGGCTGGGGTGTCCATGGGCGGATGACCGTTTGGTGAGTCTCCTGCTCGTTTGCCACCAGTGGCGTCAGAACAAAAAAACGATTTAGTAATATTTTATAATTATATATAGTTATATTAATAAATGGAAATAATGCTAAGGAGAGGTAAATCGCTATTTTAAATTCCGTTAACAATATTGTGTTGTAAAAATATTTTCCATGCCCCCTGTTTAATCTAGAAAATCAAACTCAGCTGCACGGTTTTCCTTAATTGCAAACAGACGATTCAATAATTGTAAAAAGTAAATCGCGAAGAGAAACAAAGAAAATTTCATTAAGTGCACTTTTTTATTTAATGGCGTGGAAATTTTATTGCGGCTGGAACGAAAAACAGGTATATTTTTAAAAATATAATGAGATTCAAATGAGGATGTTTTCTAATTATCCAATCTCGCAAGCGGTCTTCCGCCCAAGGACAACCTTAGCCCTTGCAAAGCCGCAGGTGCGTTGCCGGCCTTTAAGATTCTTCTCGGTTTAGTTTTTAAAACATTTATACTTGTCCATGTGGTTTTTTGCGCAATAAGGATCTTTGTATTCTTTTTATTTTTTGTTTTTTTGGTATTTAATTATATTGTGTGCCCCTTTTTATTATATTCTTAACAAATTATACAATAATATTTTTAATTGTGTGTTATTCTGTTATATAGGCGTTCAGAGTATTTGTGCAAATGAGTAACAAACATCCAGCCAAAGTTTCACGTTCATTAAATCAGTAAAATTATACTTCTTATGATAACTCTTAAATATTTTCAGTAACTGTGGAAGAGTGAGTGGTTGTAGATTGTTGCAATGAACGCTTAGACAAGATCCATTGAACCTTCCTCGTATATGCACTGGGTATTTCTGGCTGCGGTAGGGATGGGAAATGTTTCGCCTTCATCAATGCCTTTCTTAAAGACTCAGGAATCCCCAATCCTGTATATCTGCTATCCCTAGCACGTTCCTGCAATTGATAGCACGTTCCGTAGTTCAGAACACGCCAAAAGCCTTAAAACAATAAAAATTACAGTATTAGCTATAGATTTTTATTTATAACTTTAATTTATTTGTAATTTCTCGGGAGAAGTTTCTCCCGAGGAATTACTTTCGTTCTATTATGTAATGTTACATTGTTTTCTTAACCATCATAATCTAAAGAATTTTATATAGGTTTAGTATATAAATAATGAATAGTTCACATTCTGCTACATCTATGTTTCAAAAGATATTAACTGACAGTAATATCTGTTTCAGATCTATAATTTAAAACACATGATGAATGAGTTTTTATCAAAAGTAAAAAACTGAGACAAGTTTTAATACAATAAATTATGTCTTAAATTATAACTATATTATGCTATATATTAAAAGTTACGAGTGAAAGTTAATAAATATCGTGAAACGGTACCGGTGTTTCGCTGAGTGAGTGAGGATATCGCGGGTCCTTAAACGTGCCGTTTGAGTGCCGTAAAAAGCCGGCAACACAAACAACTAATGCGCGGACTATGACGTGGTAGTTCATGGACGGCGGTTTTATCTTTCCATATAGGTGACCTACCTGCTTCGTTGTCCGCTATAAAATAAATAAAAGCTAAAAGTCAGGTTTCCTTTATAGTAAGAGGTCGCCCATGGGCAACAGCGACACATCCAAAATTTGGTTGTGTTACCGGCTTCTTACTCTATAACTTCACGGATCTCTAATATCCTCATTCATTCAATGAAATAGAGTACAGGTACTGTTTCACATTACTATTCTGTGAGCGCGTGATATCACTTCTGACGAGCCGGTCCAAATAGTGCATCAGTATGGCACTCCCGCAAGTAAGAAAGTGTTAAGATACTTGCCCGTTCACTGTCAAGCCCTTCCAAAAATAAATAAATTATACATTTTTGGATGCCGCGGATCAATCCCGATACCTACGACTTCACAGAAGCTTTGCATACACCACCCCTCCCAGGCTTATAAAAATGTTTTCAATTATTTATATATATTTTATTACTTACGAACACGTCTTTTACAACTGTCAAAGTGTACATCGCAATATGAGTTTGCGGTGTAAAATCCTTCATATATCCCAAGGTGGTTAAAAGCACATACAGGACCTACGGCCACTCTGGAAAATAGCTTTAAAGTTATAAAAAAAGTAGTTTTCTTAACGGAGCAGACGGGCGTACATACTAATAGGTCACAGCCGCCCATCCGCCCACGCCACAATCCATGCATTTGTTGTGTTGCCGGCTTTTTACATAATTTTAACGGTATAATTTCAAGAGTCTCCGATATTCTCAATCACTTAGCGAAATAGTTATTTTTTACACTGGTGTTCTGTGTACCCATAGTATCATTTCATACGAGCCGGCCACTTGGGCTGGTGCGTCAGTAAATGCTACAACATGGGTGTCCCTCCACGGATCCACGGAGTAACGCTTATCTTAGGTGAGCCTTCTGCTCATTTGCTTCCCGATTTCCATCAAAAAAAATAAGCTAACTATATTGTATTGAAAACATAATTAAATTGAGATGTATTCATTAAATTTATTAAATCTGAGAGCTATCCTTAAAACCACAAACTCCCTTTATTGGTAACGGAACAACGTATTTCACGAGATAGGGTTAGAAATGATCTTACTGAGTTATTAAGCACTTAATAAAATCATCATAACATCGTTCCGACTCCTTTAGATTGTCAAATTGCCAGTTGATGTAGCTGAAACTCATCGTTGTATAGTTTCCAAATTCAATGTTCAAAGCTGCCAGTATCTCGCTTTCGGGTAAGTCTGAATGTACGTACTCGTACGGAGTGGTCGTCTCTGTAAACAAAGATATAATACCAAATTGAGGAGATGGCCGGAGGTTGGTGTAATTAGTACATAACCATTGATATTTAAATTGCTCGCGTAATAATTGCGGGTGTAACTTGGGTGCATTTAAAAGGTAACATAGACAAAACATAGAATAAAGCTATCATTTATATAATTTTACTAGCTGACTCCGGAAAACATTTTTTTATGGTATAGCGGATAACTGAGCAGATGGGTCTCCTATATGGAAGAGAACATAGGCGCCCTACGACAACCGCGCCACAATCGGCGCTATAGTTTTGTTGCTCACTCAGAAAAACACAGTACAATGACTGTTTAGCGCTGATATTCTGTGAGCCCGTAGTATTATTTCGGACGAACAGACCAATTTGTGCTCTCCCACGGGTGCGACAGTATAAAAACATTCGCCCGCCACAGCCAAGACCTTCCAGAGACCGAGTAAATTATAAATTAAATTACAATTTTTTTGTTCGAACCCAATCGCTTTGTGGCAAGCTAATAAAGTCACGTAGCTACGAGGCTCTCAAAATGGCTTATGCCATGTAAACTATTAAAGTAATCGATGATATCCAATAGGAGATACTGGTATAATGGTGAATTAATAGTTGTATTATGTATGTCTCTTCAATGCTGAATCATGAAAAAACATTGCACAATAATAAAAAATTGTTTTCAACTACCATTAACATTTGAGGGGTATCAAATGTTAACCAATCCTCAGACCTATGTGATATACGTTAAAATTTCATCAAAATCAGTCGAATCGTTTCGGAGGAATTTGAAAACAAATGCAGCAATATGAGAATGATATATTTGTTCATTATACTAATTAAATAAATTGTAATTTTTCACTTAAGCCAAAAGTCAAAAATAATGTTATCAGTATTGAATAAAATTTGTATTACTATAAAAGAATTGTTAACAAAATTATTATAAATGTAAAAATTTTCTACTTATATATTATCATAAACAAAAGAAAGATAAGAAACATTAAAAAATCAACTACTGAAAGGCGAGAGTCTGGAGGTTTTGTCCAACAGCTTACGACCTCAATACAGAGTCCAGCTCTCTCAAATGTTCAGTCATGTTTACGAAATTTGTTTATTTTAATTTAAGGATGAATTGTATCTTTGTGAGAGAAAATGATTTAAAAACTGCAAATTTTTTTGATGGTTCTGGAAGTATCTGTAAGTATTGTTTTCTTAATTGGTAATTTCTAATTCGCAATTCTGAATATTTAATTATTAAATAACATTTAATTTTAATTATTTTTTAATTGACAATTAAATATAAGAAAATATGTTAAATAACTTTAATTTCACAAAATAAAGGCCTTCTATCGTCGCCTATGCAAACCATTGTATATTTTATGATCCATCATGAAATCATTTATAAAAAAATCAATTATTCTTGGTTGTAAATAACATTAGTTATTTACAACCAAGAATAATATCTTACCAACTACAAGGGTTTCTCTGTTGTCTTCATCGGAATAATCTTCATTGCGGCATGAGATATTTTCCAATATCAATAATATAATAAGAAATTTAAAATGTATCAACATTTTAATAAAAAACAGTATGTCTTTACTAAACTTTGAAGTGAAATGTCTAACTCCATTTCTTGGGAGTATTAATTATTCAAACATTAATTTACAATGTTAATGAACATGACGCAGTAACTTTTAAAGTGACTTTTTATTGCTCCAATTTCTCATATATGTATAAAATCAATGCCACATTTATTTGTAAATTTAACTCAAGGACGCGCTCACCTAATCAAACTTTAAGCTTTGTAAGGACTATTTTCAAATTGTCAAATGCATTTATTTAAACGGTAAAATTTGAACAGTTGAATTGAATTACATGTATGTAAACATACTGTGTGCATACGGGTATTTTATTCTTTTGTAACAGATGGAAGCACGTCGATTTAGAAATGAATTATTTAATGATATTTTTATATACATTGACATATGCAGTCATATATACCTATTTCTATAATATATATAAATTTGGCCCAAGGACAAACACGTCATGTTTGTGGTATGAATTTGGAGGAAGTTTTTGATACTTTATTTAAATTATATCTTTAAATGGGGTTTGTATAGTGAATCAATGCTTGACACAAACAAAACTAGAGATTAGAACAGTTTACTAAGGAAGAAATGGTTCAAAATACCATATGTTTGTAGATTGCAACTTAATTTCCAACTTAATTGTATGAGCTAAGTTTATGATAATTTAAGCAGTTAAGTATAACCTACCTAGAAATGCTGAAACTACTAACATGTAGTGTCACATTTCAGTGAATGGCCATTTTGCTAGGGTCACCAGTAGCATAAAATTAGTTAAATATTTTAAACATAGCCGAGCCAGCATATATTAAAAATAGCTTATTAAAAGTTAATTATTGTGAACAAATGGGGTGGGTCCCTTTATGATATATTCTTATAATAGGAAACAAGACGACTTTAATGACAAAAAACATCAGATTTTTACATTTTTAACTTTTCATTAGATACTGTGTACATTAGAAGACTTAAACATGATATTATATTAATGTTTCATTGTAAAAAATCACCGACGCTCTTGGAAAAGTGTATGTTTGGGTTACCGGCCTTTTATTCTACTTAAGTAATCAAAAGCTCTCCATTTTCCTTACAATTACAGATAAAATTAGTAGAAATAGAGTTTTTTTTAATATACTCAAGTTATATATAATATACAAACATTCTAATCACTCATAATGGTTTTATTGGTATATATTATAGAATGCCATCAACCTAACGCTTACAATAATTATTAATACCCAAAGACAGTTCTCATTAATATGTTATCATTTTAATAATAAAAGACATATTAGCGTTACGAAGATATGTAAGTTCTCTTATCAGTTTCTATCGCATTTGCCACAAGTAAAGTTCTGAAGAGTTTTAATTAATACCTGTATGTGAATTATATCATCGAAAATCGAGACAAGACTAAGGTATATCCCTATCATCTTGATGTTTGTCGTTCTATAATTTAGTTCCGCGAACATCACTCTACGCAATCAACTGCTGCGAATTAAATTGGAGAATTTCCAAACCAAGCTTTGGAGACCCTAAAAAAATATCAATCTTTAAAACATATTTTCAAAAATTTGCAGTTCATAGAATTCCTTTTAAATAAAACAGTGATAGCCCTAAAGAGTCGAGTAAGAATGTGGAACGTACGCTAGTCACTAAAGCAATTTCAGTGACTACAGTTTGTGCTATCCAAATAGTAGAAACTACTAGAGAAATTTCAAACCATCTTATACAGCAGCTTAATATTGTAGTTCAGCTTGGAAACCAGCCACTGACAAACTTTGCTTTACAAGTACGGCTGTTTCAAGAAAATACAAATCTGCGGCTTAGGTGAAGCCGTTATCTTGTTAATATTAGATATTTACATTATTTTTATATAAATTATTTTGTACCTTTTATTCAAGCTTTTTCGCCTTCCCAATAAATTTAAAGAGGATTAAAACAGTTTTATCACGTACATCACCTCCTGCGGCAAACTTGGAAATGGTTTAAGATGAGATGAGACTCTTTGGTCTACAGTCATGCATAGGCCTTGTTCTAAGTTGTTCGAAGTTGTCAGAACGGAAACGGTAGTACCAATACCGCACTGCGGTTTATTTGAAACACCTCCTCTAAACACATCAATTATCGTAGTGTAATTATCTCAGGCACTATAAAGATACTTTAAAAATCTATCAATATCTTAGTCGTTTGTCTGACCTGCATTTTGTTCCAAATAGGCCGGCTCGTCCGAAGTGATACCACGGGCTCACAGAATTCTCAGCGTGAAACGATACTTGTATTGTGTTTCAAAGAATGAGTGAAGATATCGGAGGGCCGCTTAAGCGGCATAATAAGCCGGCAGCACAACCAATGCGCGGACCGTAGCTCTGTTGTGAATGGGCGACGGTTTTCTCTTATCATATAAACCTGCTCCGCTGTCCGCTATACCATAAAAATGATTAAACTGAAGTTTTACTATATTAAGTAAAGTACAACAATATCTTACGGACTTATACAAAACTCCTAGATTTCAACATAAATGAGTAACCCGTGTTGAATTTATTCAATAAAATATTTGAAGCGATATTCAATCAGGGGTTTACAATGTTTTATACATAATGGTATATGATTTTATATATAAAATAACTTTTAAAAAATGTAAATCATATGTATTTTATAGTTATCTTTGAATTCAATTTGAATGGATAGGCATATATTCAAGATAAATTGAAAGGGATCTCCATTGCGAGGTGGCAAATTTCAAAGCAATTTTCCATCATTCAAAATTTGAAGCAGTCGAGCTCTTTTGTTTGGCTACATTTATGCTAGACACTAAATCCGAGAGATCTTGTAAACTGAACAGTATTCCTATGAAACAATTGAACGTTGAGAATCGAATAGGTAGAATGGGTGCAGGTCGTTTCCGACAGGTATGCATGGAGGATCGAAGGGAAGGCCTATGTCCAGCAGTTAGTTTAGACGCCTTACGGCTGATATGACGATGATTATGGTGACATTCAATAAACAACAACATGATTAGATATTTATGAAAGGTTATATTGGGTTTATTTCATATAGTAAGAAGAAAAATATATAATAAATTACGGAATACTAAAATTTTATATACCTATTAGCGACCCGGTACGTGCTTCGCTACGTATAAAAAGTTTCAATTTCCATGCAAAATCATGCATTTAAAATCCCTATTAACAAAATGATCCGCCATATATTGAATTAATTTGTTACAAAAAATGTTATAAATGTAGAACCGCTGAACCGTTTTGTGTAAACTTCACGTAAACCATGACTAAAATAGTCCAAACAAAGCCTAAACATTTGGTTTGGATTCCCTGTTCTTGATTTATAAATTTACAACGAAAATTGGCATTGATTTATATATTATATTATAATCATCATCATCATCAGCCTATCAAGTCCACTGCTGGACATAGGCCTCTCCCAAAGATACCCACCTATTACGATTTTGAGCGATCGGAATCCAGCGGTTGCCCGCAATCTTTATAAGATCGTCTTTCCATCGCGTGGCAGGACGTTCTACTCTGAGTTTTCGAGTATTATATAATATTAGGATAAAAATGGACTCACAGAATATTAATTTAAAAAAAACTTGCCGTTTCGCTGAGTTTGAGGATACCGGATGACTACAAAGACTGATTCAGTGGCGTAAAAACAACCAAAGTTCATATTGCGGCGCATTTATCCGTACGTGTGTGGTCTTTACCATAAAAAAAACGAACCTGTATCGTTATAAAACAATAATAAAAATTAAATTAGTAAATCACTCTCTGACACATCAATCCTCAATTATTAAGGTCAATTGAATACAACGTTTTGAAATGAAACTTTATTGGTCGAAAATTAGAAAAAACATGTCAAAAAATTTATTAAAACTCAACCTCGCTGAATTCTCACAACTTACCAGAGAGACAGAGAATATCACGTCTCAAATTGACGTTTTCATTAATTTTTCTAACCTGCTTAAAAATTTCTATGCCGTAATATAAATTAAGCCGTATAAAGTATAATAAAAGTCGTCTTTAAGTTAAAACTATTAAAATGAGCGCATAAATTTTGAGTAAACCTAGAGAACAAAATATAAAGGAATATGTTTCACTATTATACACGATTTTCCACTTGGAAAGTCGAAACTCCACTACTTTTAAAATTAATAAGAATTAAACTTCATACTTTTAATTTTTTTTTAATAAAACGATAAACCAGCCAGTATTTGGCTTTAATTAATTTATGGTATCCTTATGTATATAAAATTAAACATATTTCTCATTTTATATAATAATAAATATATAATACAACGGAAGCTTTCAAAAAATTTGTTCAATTTTGTCTTCAATGAAACTCCTATGAACATACGTCCGATTCAGAAGAAATTTAGCAGAGAAGAATCGGCAAGACACAATGCTATATTTTTTCAAATTAAAATATTAAATATTACAATTAGTCCTTGGGTCTAGTAATACAGTAGAGATTATAAGGTTTAATGGCTAAAGCTATAATGCCAAAGACAATATTTTTATTTCAACTGAAACGAGTCGCGAGTTTGTGCTCTGTGGCGAGCATCGCCAATCTCCGGTCTTCGACCACTTAACCGCGCCATTTTAGTCTTATTGCAAAATGCCTACCCCTATAACCGTCTCAGTAATTTGTACATTGTCTTGCGAGAGTGTTTTATTGCCAATAAATTGTCATTAAGTGTTAGTTTTAAACAGACTGTTAATATATCAAACTTATTAAAGTACAGTTGCGGTAGTAAATAAATAAGCTACTATATATTTAAAATTTATCAATATATTATTAACAAAACAATAAAAAAGGATACACAAAAATTTTAAAGACAAAGTTTAAAATGTTAAAGCGAATAAAAATAGTATCGTTTGGCCCCATAACAAATAGCTGGGCATCGGTTTGCAGCGCCCCTAATATAGAATCATTAAATGATTGCTTTCAATAATAACATATAATATACCCATGGGAGAGCCATTCTGAAGCATTATATATATATATTAATATATTAATAGCATTACCGACTGTTAGGTCGGCTCGTTCGAAGCAATACCACGGGCTCATAGAATAGTCAGCATGAAACGGTACTTGTACTGTGTTTCGCAGAATGAGGAATGATATCGCAGGCCCTTAAAAGTGCCGCATAAGGGGCGTAAGAAGCCGGCAACACAACCAAAGCGCGGACTGTGGCGCGGTTTTTGATGGTCGGCGGTTTTCTCTCACCATATAAGAAACATACCTGCTCCGTTTTCTGCTATACTATTTAAAAAAATAAATCTAGTTTATAAAATATATAAAGGCATCTATTTTTCAATATATTTCTAGTTTCTCTATTCATAAAATATTTTAGAATAGTTAAAACAACTTAAATGACATTTATGTCTTTTGTTAACATATAAAACATAAATGTCTATATTCACACAGGAAAGAATGTTCAGAAATGTTCATTTTTATTTTATTCTGTCGCTTCACACTTATTTCGGAGCGCTTTAGAATATTATCAGTTAAGACTTATTCTCGTGCCGATATAACATATTTCTGACGATTCTTTTTTATTTTTTTAGCGAACGGAGCAAAGGGGTAAAAGACCACCGCCGCCCATGAACAACCGTGTCATAATCCGCGCAATGGCTGAGTTACCGGCTTTTTACGCCTCTTAAGCGGCATTTTTTCCGATATTCTTACTAACTTAGTGAAACACATTACAAGTACCGATTCACGCTGAGTATTCTGTGAGCGCGTGGTATCGCTTGGACGAGCTGGCCCAATTAGTGCGTCCGCATATTTTTTTTATACTAAAATAAAATATGATTAAAATGTTAAATTTATATATTCGTTTATATAAATTTATATAATTATTTTTTATTATTCTAAAATAAAATATGATTAAAATGTTAAATTACTTTTATATCTAATTCAATTCAAGGTTTTCAGTAATTTGAAATATTATCAGATGTATCAAAGATACATCTGATAATATTTCAAACACAAATTATTTTTAATTAGTTTCATTTTTATACCACAACATGATACTTTTAGATATTTTGGTGGAATTTCAAATGGCTAAAAAGCATTATAAATATCTCAATATCTCATTATATTTATAAAGTATTTTTTTGAGAATAAGACTATCAGAGGCGGTTGTGAATTTCGGTTAGTTTTCCGTATTTCTAGTATAATTTACATAGTCAAAGCAGATTAAAATAATTGACAACTCAATTTAGCAATTTGGATTTCAGCATAATGACGAACGCTATTTACTATTTGAGATGCAGAATTATTTTATTTTCAGCCCTGAATTTCGTGAATATATAATAATAAGAATATTAAGGAATTGATAAAAAAAATATTGTAAATTGGCAATTTCACCTAAATAAAATCTAATTTAACGCTCAAATTTGAATTATTGAATTGTAAGACAATAGTCATTAAAATAAATTTAAGCATTTGAAACTTTGATCTCTAAACATTTCAGGTCGTTTAGTTCAACTAGAACACTTGAACTAACTTTCTACCCTCTGGGGTTTAAACAGGGACGGATCTTCTTGAAGGCTTTTAGGGTTTAACACAAGCCTTCATAGATAAGAACTACTAGCTATCTCTGAAAATAATCTCTGAAAAATATTTTGAAATTTGTAATTTATTGTGTCTTTGGAAGAACTTGATCTTACCAGTTGTAAAACCATGCTGATACGTAATTGGACAGGCTCGTCCGGAATAATACTATGATCTCACAGATAACCAGCGTGAAACAGTATTTATATTGTATTTCGCTCGGTAAGCAGTTTAATTTAACGAGCCTGCTGCTAGGGCGGTGTAAAAGCCGCTAACACAACTTAAGCGTGACTTGTGGCTGAATTTTCTATGGGCTGCGTTGTCCGCTACATAGTAAAAAATGCAATCATAGGATTGGTAAGCGTAAGATCAATACATCCATGTACACATGGGCAAAAGACAAAATGCTTAATGCAGCTGACGTAAAATAAGCGGTCCTCCGCCCATGAACACCAATGCTGAAAAGCTAAGCTTTGCAGGGCCACGGGTGCGTTGCCGGCCTTTAAAGGATAGGTTCCCAAAACAGTTTAGAAATATCTCTGCCGACAGCCTATTACAAAGATGGTAGTGCGCGGTGCGCTCAGTTGTGGAACGACAAGTATCGAGGTGATACGGAAGAAACTAAATAAACTATATTAGTGCGAGGCTCCACAAATTCACGAGCCGCGCTTGGGTGTGAGCTGTAAATTTAAAACAGTATATCATATTAATTTGTAAATTTCTCCTCATGTGCAAAAGCTTCAATTAGCGAAAGTTTTGTTACGACGCTTTGTAGCAAGTTTTCCAATATAACTTGCGTGAGAGAGACACCCATTTATCACACGAACGCTGAGTGTATACAATGACCACGTTCACGCTACGTCTTATTGTTGAACAATCGTCGATTGATATGGTTCTTTCAGCAAGCCTTAAAGTTTTACAGTTGACTTCTTTTTATAGTAGACCCTGGTTAGGCTGGGTATGAGTTTGACTTCAAAAGAAGATTTTATTTTGTTTATATTGTTCATGCTTGTGTTTTGACATAATTACTGGTTTAAAGATTCTCTTTCCATTAAACTAGAACATAATACTTTGTGACATTATAACGAAATTGTTATTAGATACATTATTTTTTGTTATTTGTCGTAAAACACCATCATCAACATTTTTTTAACGTTAAAAATTATATTTCATTTTTTACTTTGCATATTAAAATGCATCTGTCTCAAATTGAAGTTAATGTTTATACTTGCACAGTTTTTAATTTTATTTTATTGCTTACGTGTCTACGATTTTTTTAACTTTCCGGACAATTACACTAAAAAATAATAAATAATGTAGCGGTCGCAGCACATATGTAATGCCCTTATAATATCATAAATAACGTTCAGCCTGGAAACTTTGTTAAATACATTATTTTTACACATTCCTCGTGTTTTAGCTTGATAATGGTATGATTTATTGTATTCATGAGTCAGACGTTGAGTAACATAAACATGATACGCCTGTCTTTCTAAAAGCTTCGTGTCAGAGCTGTCTTGTAAGCTACTGTGACGCCATGGATACTAAATTTGATTCCCGTAATTTTAAATTACTTCCAAAAAAAATATCTTTGGAAGGATTAATAGAGACGGGCAGACAGACGGGCGAATAACTCAACGCTATTTTTGGAAGGGCGATGCTTGAAATAATACTTAGTTTTTCTGAATAAGTGAGGTTAACGGAGGTCCACCTATCAAAGCGGGAATTACAGTGCTGTTTCTTTAGGGAGTGGTGATGTGAGTGGTGGTACATAATAAAGAACGTGTATAAAATAAATACATCCAAGATATGTTTTTTACGAATAGCTAGCCCACTGTTGGCCAGAGTGGCCTTTGCAGATTAACGCGGGCTGAGGGGTGAACTCGCTGAGAATTTATAATTTTTACCGTGACTAGTGCTAGACACGAACCTCGGTTTTGGCCATCGTGGGAGAGCCTTCAAGGATAAAAAATGTTTATTATCTAAAGGATCCTGCTTCGACATACTGAAATTCACAGGAGGGATGTAAATTGTAGTCGCTACTCCAAGTGACAAGTTAATTAGTAATTGTATTAATAAGTAAGATTATAAAAATTCTCATAAGTTGAAGCGTCCTTCACATGCGACGTTATTTTTATTATAAAGAGGCGGACTATTTGAAACAACCATAAACTCACGGTTTTTATTTCCAGCCCGTATCTTCTAAGTCTTAAAACGTATTTTATTGATAACAATAAAATTTTATCAGAATCACACACAGTTTGGCAGTCAATTTGAGTTTATTTCTTTAATCGTTTAAATATATTGAGCGTTTTATTTTGTCGAGTTTATCCTCGTTCATAAATCCATGATAAGTCTAAGTTATAGTTCACAGGAAATGATCTAACTTAAATGAACTGACATTATCTCTTTGTAAAAATCTTCTACAAAAGTTTCGCTTCGTCGTGTCATCATTACGATAAGAATGTACTTAGTCGAAAGAAAATTCAATTCTACTTTTTTACCAACAAAAAAACTGAAAAATAAGCTACCCAAGTTGTAACAAAATAAGAAAGAATACTTTATTTGTAGATTATGTTTCATTCTACTAAAAATAAGACATTTTCTACAAAATATCACTTATGCAAAGATTGTATCTTTATTTGTATTTTGTAAGCTTTTATGGCTTATTTGGTAACGTTCATCCTGCCCCTTCAATATTTTACGTTTAATAAAACACATTTATTATCTTTAGAAGTTTTACGATGTTCGATATGTTCAGTAGAGTTAATTTAATATATGGAAATCCTGTGTCATTTTGCGAACTAGATACGGTAAATGATAAAATTAAATAATTTAAACTAATTCTAATGCAAATAATAATGCAAAATCCTTAAGCTTTAAATAATTATTGAGTCATCTTAAATATGACTAAATCCCTAATTCAAAAATCAAACCCATTTCAACTTCAAGGATTAGGTTATCTTAATGAATTATTATTATCTACTAATTTCCTTCGACACTGCCGTCCTATCTTAATTTCATTACCATTCTAAAATTTAGAAGCCAATTTGAGAATTTATAACATTTTAAAAATGCTTCATTCACTAAGCACTAGATCGTAATCTCTTTCATCTCTTCTTATATCTTGCATCTTAAATATTTAATGTTTTAATTTTGAAAAAAAAGAATAGTATAAATTATAATTATTTTTCAGACGATAATCCAAGGGAGTAAGTCCTGTAAGTGATTCCATGTAAAACATGTAAATTTTATGAAACAGATATAAGTTAAGGTACTTAATTATATGGTATTAATTATACTACCGCTTATTATCAGATATATATCCCGAACTAACAGAATACTTACGAGGATACCAGTTTGTTTGTTAATTTGTAAGTTGGATTTAAATAATTACCATTAATAAGTGGCTGATGTGACATTAAATAAAGACTTTTCATTTACATTTTTAAGAAATCTAAGTGCTAAAAGCTCTCCGTTAAATGAATATAATATGTTTAAAAGGAAACAAAATTAATCTTCATCAAAAAAGACTTCATTACCATAAGCCGTATACACGTTCACTCAATTAGTGAAAGCAATGTGAAAATTCTTTTATATTTTGAGTTCGTGAACATATAAATAAGAATTTTGTGAAGAGGAATCTGTTACTAACAACATTATAGGTTGTAATATGAGATATATTAAATAGTTTATTTTATAAATAATAATATATAAAAAAATATTGTAAATATTATGGTTTAGCGGACATAGGAGCAGGCAGGTCCTATATGGAAAGAGATTCCGCTGTCCATGAACAACCACGCACACACACACAGTCCGCACTTTGGTTGTGTTGCCGGTTTTTTACGCCACTTAAGCGATGTAATTTCGAGGTCCTCCGATATTCTTATTGACTCAGCATAACACTGTACGAGTACTTTTTCACACAGGTATTTTGTGAGTCCGTGGCATCATTTCGGACGAGACAGCCGAACTAGAGCGTCAGAATTTTTAAACCCAATTATAAATAATAAATAATTAAATTAACATTACATTTTAAAAGTAAAGAATTATTTATATATTATTAATACCAACGTGACATAGTAGATATACTTCTATTTATTTAGCTGAGTTAATGCAAAAACCTCAAGCCCACTGCATTATATGGCTTAATCACCGTAAAAAGCCGGTAGCACAACAAAACCGCGGAATGCGGCGCGTTTGTTCATTAGAGGCGGTGTTGTTTTACCGTCACAAAAGTAAACAATCTCTTGACGTAATGGGATTAATAATATTATATTAACTTGAAAACTTTTTCGCAGGAAACGCAATTTACAGTAATTGCTCAAAAAAACTTCCTAAGCTTGATCGCTCTCAAAAATGTTAAAGTGTATTTAAAGGATGAAATTATAAAACAATTTCCCATTAAATTATGTAAAACTTACTACGTAATATCTTCTACTACTTTTGTTTCATAGTCCTATCTGGCGCATAAAATAAATGAAAAATATCGAACACGGAATGCTATGTATATTATAGAATTTATTTACTATTTCATAAGTAGATAGTAAATTTCATTAATTTACGCAAATTTAATAATACATCAAGTATTATAAAATACTTACTTATAAAAGTTGCGTCATTTGAAATTGCTTCAGTGGTAAAGATTCTGTCTGTCTCTGTTGAATTTTTGAAACAAAAACGAGATAAATCCTAAAAAAATTGATTATATTTAATAAAATTTTATAAGTAGGGGTAATTTTCCCTGGAACTCAAACTCGGAATCTCCTGGACTACAAATCGTTCTTACTACAAAAGCGGTGTCAATAACGTTGTATAACATACTTATTCGACAACGTTAAGTCACGTGTGCTACGGTTAACTTACTCAGCCATCCATCCTCACGGAAACATATGAAAGAGGCAACGATTAGTGTAGTAGATGGATACAAATGACGCACATTTATCGTGGGGTATTCGGTTTGAGTGACGTAATCGGGGGTAAAAAATTGGTCCCCGAAAAGATCGTTTCGTGGTAGGAACGCGATAGGAATTGCCCAATACAAAATGTTAATGTTTTTATTTAGCTATTGAAATTAAGCTTTTCACAGCTGTACTATATGTAACATGTAGTATTATGTCTCTTGAGATTAATTAAAAATAAGTATTTTATTTCATCAATCTACAAGTATATCAGACCAAGATGATCAAACATATCTGAGCTGAATGTTTCAGATAGTATGTACCTATTCTTGCCCATAACATCGAACCTATTCTTAAATTACATTAGTGAATATAATGCTTTCCTATTTCTTTTGAGAGCCTCGTAGCTCGGGTTAGAAATTATGATTTATAATTAAAATTGGGAACAAATTATAATTAAATTTATAATTTATTCGGTCTCTGGAAGGGCTTGACAGTGCCCGGGCGAGTGTTTTAATACTGTCGCACCCGTAGGAAAACCATGCTGAAGCAAATTCTGACGCATTATCCATTTAGCTACGAGCCAGCAACGTACCCGCGACTCTGCAAGGGCTGGGTTGTCCATGGGCGTAGGACCACTTACCCTAGGTGAGTCTCCTGCTCGTTTGCCAACGTCAATATTAAAAAAGAGGCTACTTGAGTTTGAGTTACTGATTTTCTCTCATTTCTTGTCTAATAATGTTTTTTCTGTGTGTTTAATAAGTAAGGTTTTAATTTATTAATTATTTCGTTAAGAATATTCCATTAGAATAAATTTAAAACTTCATGTAGAAGATTATACTGAAAGAATCTGGGATTTAATTCGTAAAGTTCTATTTATAAGGATTATTTTGTAAGAGCATCTCTGTGGTTTTAATGTTGAATAATTCACTGATACTTAGACGTTTTAGCTTAATTGGGGCTCAGTTGGTGCCCACGATCGTCTGCGTAGCCAGAGAACAAAAACTTCTAGGTCACATCCATCTTGTAGCTGACTTCTTTCAAATTGTTCTATCACTTGAACAAAACATCAACTTTTTGCTCATTTTTAGTATTATTTAATACATAGTATGTAATAGTTTAGTAATTTGTTATATTAATTATATCTAAAATTATTGTATTTTTAATTTTATATCTAAAATTCTAAATCTGTTTTATAATAGATATAATATTGACCCTTATACTTAAACATTAAAGTGAATTTATTATTTTTATATTGTGTTTTAGGATATTATTCTACAATATACCATAAGTGTATATAGTAAAAGGCTTAATAAATTATTATACTGTTTACATTTTAATATACAATTTATTCATTTTTAATTTGAATTTTGATCCCACGGACTTAAACTCAAAAAACTGAAAAGCAATTATTCATATAAGTACCATGAAAAGCACTTTTGCAAGTCAATTTACCTTACTAAAGCCATATAAGCATACCAATGGTGATTGATTTGGAAGATATGCCTCTACGAGAAGAATCAACGAAATCCTTTAAATTTTTTAATTTTTTTTATCGCCTAATTTATAATAATTGGTTTATTTATGTTTGCTAGTTTAATAGTTTCCATGCATTTTTGTTTTCTATATATTAGTTTATGTTACAATAAGATTTCTTAATTAAAGTATTTTTACAAGATTCTTGAATTTATTTTCTGTTAGTTCAGTTATTTCTTTAGGAGTTTTATTATAAAAGCGAACACAATTCCCCAAGAAAGTATTTTTACTTATTTTAGATAAACTAAAATTAGGTACCGTTATTCTATCCTTATTCCAGTATTAAAACTATGGTGGTCGCTATTTTTGAATGTTTTATTTATATACATTAATTAATTGATGAAGATTCATGCGTACATACATTACTATTACTCACGGAATACCAGTGTGAACCGATACTTTTACCTACTGTTTCACTGAGTGAGTATTTCAGAGGCCCTTGAAATTATACCCAAAGTTTTAGCTTTTACAAGTCTGGCAAAAAATACGAATAGTGGCGTGGTTATCCTTGGGCCAACGAGATCTCCTACCATAGTAAAGACACGCGCTCTTTTGCCTGCTATACAGTAAAAGAATATTAAAATATTTAAATCGTAATAACATGTAGGTACTCAAAGATAGTAAATGCAAAGCAAAATTCATCTTATTTTACTCCGCACTTAGCTGTACAAATAAACACACTATTTCACATTTCCGTTAAGGTGAGATGGAAGATAAACATGACTGTTATTACAAGTCGTAATGGTGGAATAACTAAGAGCACAGCCGCAATTCACACTGCCACTGTGAGAGTTATTAATTAGAATAGATTTACTTAATCATCGCGGTAGAATTGTCTCGCTTACATTCAATGGTCTTAAATTTAAGTCTATAGTAATCATAATACTGACTAAATAAGCATTGAAAGATTGGCTATTTACAAGTTGTTAGAAATATAATATTTTTTTAAATAACACTTTAAGTCTTTTTTCATAGAAGTATCACTTGTTTTTTATGCTGCGGACAATATAGAAGGTCTCCAATATGGTAAAAGAACACCGCCACTCATGAACAACCCTGCCACAGTCCGTTGTACACAGTTAGTTGTATTGCCGGCTTTTTACGCCGGCTTAAGCGGCACTTTTAAGGCCTCCGATAACTTCACTCATTCTGCGAAACACAGTACAAGTACCGTTTCACGCTGAGTATTTTTTGAGCCCGTGGTATCGCTTCAGACGAGCCGTCAGCATGTGCTTCAGAATGGCTCCCCCACTGGTGCTACAATATTAAGAAACTCGCTCAGCCACTCTCAGGTCCTTCCAGAGACGGAATAAATTATGATTTAAATTATAATTTTGACCGGTATTCGAACCCGATACCTCTCGCTTCATGACTTGTTAAACCACTTATCTACAAGGCTCTCACAACTGACATGTTCTCTGACAGTCTCGTTTGTTGTATTTGTTGTTGCGATATCGAGACAACAGCTTAAAGAACGTTTTTTAACAAATCTTATATGATCGGAAATTGGTATACCAATCAATCACGTTTTCAGAATAAAAAGGTCAAACGAATATACATCGAAGAAATGTAAT
>DWCF01001534.1:0-29750 GCA_018230265.1 Delias oraia | reverse complement strand
TTAACGGCACGGATCCGTCGGGCCTGTGACCACAACTCGTAAGAAGAAAAGGCAAGCTCACTCAACTATACCGCCTATTCCAAAACCAAAAATATTAAATATATTCCCTAATAATCATTAATCAAATTATAAATAAGCTCATGAAACTTAGCTTAGCTAAATTGTTTTTTGGAACTATATTTTAATATTATTTTCATCATTTTTGGTGATTGCCCGATAGTGAATATAAAATTATAGTTATTTATTTATACATGATTAAAGAGAGTTTCATTCCAGTATTAAAACTGGAGATTTTAATGTCTTATATTTATATTATTAAATAATATTTTTATTATTAAAAAATATTATATTATTACATAATTTTTTTTATTATCAAATAATATAATTTACTATTTTCTATTTTGGTTAGTTCAATCACTACTGATGATTGATCGATCAAAAAGTAACAGAAATAAAATGGGATGAGTTCCTTGAACTTCTAAAGTCTAAAAGGAAATATCGCATACGATCACAGACACGTTAGAGATAAGACTAAGAACGCTTATAGCATTAAGAACTATAATACATTTAAAAACAAAAAGATTCGAATTATAATTTTTTTTTATTTAATCATCAATCTCACGACAGTCCCAAAGTCATAATAACAGTATTAGTTTGAAAAGCGATTGATTCCTTACATTAGAATTGCAATATAATTTAGACTTATTAAAAATCCATTTATAACCATTTCCTTCAATGGCTCAAGATGACGATGAAGAGGTATTTAGAAATAAAATAAACATATAGAAAAAAATAAACTTCTGACTTTTAAATTTGTACATTATATATAACTTAATAATTTTAAACAAATCCATCTAAGTTATTTCTTTCAGCGATATCTATTACTGATTGGTTTAAAATTATTTATTACAGGATCTTGTTTTCAATGTGGAAGAAGTACAAAAACTAGTACGAGACAACATCGAAATGTGTTTGGGTGGTAACATTTACAGTCACACTCGAGCACCACAATGGATTACTGTGATCACAGAAAAAACTCTAGCAAGATTAAATAAGCTGAATAAGCCTTTTAAATATATAAGTAAGTTGTATACCTACCGTTGTAAGTATTAGATATATGTGCCGTTATTGATTTTAAGTTGTCAAGATGCCAGTTCTTTGTTTTTAATATATTTGGCACGTGGGAGAGCCATGTTGAAACATAAGCTGTCGCACAAATTGGGCTGGCTTGTCCAAAGTTATACCACGGGCTCACAGAATACTCAGCGTGAAACGGTACTTGTACTGTATTTCGCAGACTGAGTGAGGATATCAGAGGCCCGTAAAGAGTCGGCAACACAACCAATGCGTGGACTGTGGCGCGGTTGTTCTTGGTAGGCGGTGTTCTCTTACCATAAAGGAGACCCACCTGCTTCTTTGTCGGCTATACCATAAAAAATATATGGAATAATTTCAGTGAGGATGACAGTAACTCAGAAGAATGGATGTGGTCTGCATACTGCAGCAGCATATTTCTGGGACACTTCAACGGACGGAACGTGTACTGTACGTTGGGAAAACAAGTTCATGTACTGTATTGTTAATATATGGGGACTAGCATTACAATAATATAAACCACAGTGATGCGTTTTATTTATTTCTGTTAATGAATCGACAAATTTCTAACTTTTTTAACCAGAAAATACTGTAATATTAATTTAAAACGGTAAGTAGATTAAGATAAAATGTATACTTGCATTTTGTATTACATAGAATGTCGAAATTATAAAACCCACGAACATTCATTCCAGACGTATTAAACAATCTTTTATACAATTAATGGTTTAGTCCAGGGCTTCCCAAGCCTATTTACACTATAACGCCCTATAGGATTTTGCCGCGACTCCACCGACCGTCGCGACACTTTGGGAAGCCCAGGTTTACTCGATCAATATACTATATTCCTAACCATCCTTCAAAAAACGTTAATTCGATGTGTATTTTTTTCTGGCTTTAATATTATCACTATCGTTACTAAATAAGGTTTAATTAGTAACTATCTTACAATTATTGACTCCTTATAAATACCTACCGTTTGATAATTTTTTAAACCTAATAAATGAGGGATTTTAAAATAAAACTGACACATAAAGCACATTTTAGTAATTTTTATTTTTGGTAGAATTTACCTCAACACAAAATTATAATAATCAAAATAAATAAAGAAATAAATGTATAGACAGGTCGTAGAACAATGCATTGTAAAATTGGTGCTTTTAAAGCAATAATATAATTTATAATAACATTTAGGCAAAATGGCATGTGTTTACATTAAAATAAAAGCATTATTTTCAAAAACGCAATCAAATAATATCAAAATCGGATGTTTACAAATGAATCGAATTATTTATCACTTGGTGATTTGGTCATTCGCTATTCTGTATATTCATAAAACAAATAGCACTTAAGCCCGAAGTTTCTTGAAATTGGCGCAAGCTGCACATCATTTTACAGGTCATCGAAAATATTATTGTATAGTAAAGTTGACAACTTTGAGGCCCCTTTTGTTTAGAAATGATTAGACCCCTCACATGGTTCCAAAAAGGCGGAATAAGTTTTGCGTTGCTGCGAGTCGTTATCGCTGGCTGAAGAGCCTCATATGGGCCATAGCGTTCTTCATTCCTCTCAATCCTCGACATTCAAGTATGCAATAATAAAGTTAGCTCTTTTTTACAACGTGGGACATTGAATGGGTTTCCAAATTTGAGTTTCGCATGTATAAAAAATAAAAAAATCACAATTTTACAACACTGCCAGTGTAAACAAGTAAAATTACAGAAATGTTTAATGTTAATGTTATTTGAAAATGAAATTAAAATTATGATAACTAATCAATAAAATTATCTGTACTTTTTTATTATTATCCATAAGTCGATGTATATGTAATTCTAAATCATGTATAAAATGTAGAGAAATTTTTTAAAATTACAATCAACTATTTTATGGCTAAAGTTGAAACTAAATCACAAATTCTACTAGGACTATGTAATTGTAAGACGGGCTGGTTTCCGCAACTCGACATTATTGCTCCTATTTTGCGTGGGATTCTACTAGGACTAGTTATTGGACAACGCTGAGGGATAGCTGTTCATAAAACATTTTGTATGAAGTTATGATTACATATTATTTAAGCTATGTTGCTATATAAGAGTACTTTTTCCCTAATTTTTATGAACAGCCACCCACCCTTAAATTTCACAGATGGTCATAATTCTTACTTTTAGAGAAATTACTTAAAATATCTTTAGCTAATTAATAACACACTAAAAAATATTATGTAAATAAAAAGGTTGGACTGTTCGTTACATATGTATTTTGAAAATTTTGACCACCCCTGAAATTAATAAATCACATCAAAAGTATGACAGAAAACAATGTTTTGCACACAACGCTTGTATTACATTTTGCATTTTTTAAAATACAATCGGTGGCAAACGAGCAGGAGGCTCACCAAGGGCAAGCGGTCCTCCGCCCATGGACACCAACAGCCCTTGCAGAGCCGCGGGTGCGTTGCCGGATGTGTTACTTCTGGAATAAAAGTGGCGTATTACAAAACAAGATAATATAGTTGTTGCAAAATAAGAGTGCGCGCGTCCTTTTTTTGTTCAGGTGACCAATCTATGTACGCGAGTGACCATGCATACGATAAGCAAACAAAAATTCAAGTTATGGATTTCACTCATTTTTATGTTTAAACAATAAAGTCAAAGTAAAAAAATTTTTTTTCATAGGTTTAATTTCAAGTGTTTCTTGTAATGTTTTCAATTTCTCTACACTTGTAGCCTAATTTCTTGAGAATCGAATGTAATGTGTGTAAGCATACATTAGATCTATTGTTTTCATTTAAGGTTGATTGCAATTTTGACAATGTTGGTAGTTGATTTTCCACAAGATGGAAGTTTTGCCTGTGCATGTACCTATATACGCGTCTATATATATATATATATATATATAAGTATAATTATGACTAGGTAAACATGTACGGAGGACTGCTTGTCCTTGGTGAGCCTCCTGCTCGTTTGCCACCGATGGTATTAAAAAAGTAACTCTAGCGGCATTAACAAGTACAAATAAAGGCCGCGCGCACTCGTACTCTGCAACAAGTTTATTATATAGTCCATGTTTTTCTCATTATTAGATGGTTCAGCGTTGAAAGCAAACATTACTTTAAAAAAGAACGATTGGACATTAAGTGCATTTGGGCTGTACAAATATGTGGTAAATACTAAACCTATGTGATCTACTGACTTCGGAAAATACGTTGTACTAATACTTGTCGTGGGATGCAGTAGACAAAACTATTCATAACGACTGCGTAAAAATCAAAATAATATCGAAAAATGTGATGACTGTGTGATGCTAGTACTCAACTTTCGCTCCGAACTTGGATTCTTGAAAATGATTGAATAAAAATCAAAAGAGTAAAAACCCAAGCTGTGCTGAAAGTATTAAAGCTAACAATGTGCATTCAAGTGGAGACGTGATCCAGGCCGCTCGCCACTCATCCTGCCAGCCACACGCCGAATAATTTATATATACAATACATTTAAATCAAATATCAAATAACCTACCGCTATGACTACGATAAAACGATTTGTCGCTTAACCACGTTATTATGACAAATAATTCCTCTTATTTACATCATCTATACAGTACTTAATAAAGAATTACTAAAATGTAACATTGTACTCGAAGCTACCCTTCGAAAGAACCGGTACTTATAGCTATCCGTCATCTAGTATGTACACGAGATACGATTTCGAGACTAACTGATCACAAGGATAAGAACAAATGAGGAACAAATACGACGCCTATACACTGTGCCCTTACATTCGTCACATATCACAACACTTATGTACCTGGCCCCCGAGCCGGAAATTATACAACATAAAATATATTTACAAAAATATCTAAAACTTATCACATAATACAAAAGTTGAAAAAATCCAATAAAATATACAATCCAACAATTCTAAACACTGGGCAGATTCAATAAAGAGATCACAACAAGATTCATGTAGGTGTGTCCGTCTGGCGCAACGTCGAAAGGTGGGAAGCGATATGTCTCGTGTTCGGACTTATTGTCATTTTACACTTTGTGCTCGACCCAGCATTTCATTACTTTTCACTCACATGTCCAGCCTAAACTAAACCGTCCGACGTTATCAAAATATAGTCTAATTCATGTACTTCCGTTAATTATGCTACTGGAAAATCCTTAACCGCGCAAAGGCTATTCTAGGTCTATTCGCCCGTTGCCGTTCGGTTCCCTTGTCCGAGGGACGGAACACGCGTCCTAATTGACACAATTATTCACAAGTCCTATTTCAGCTTAATTAAGATATTTGCGGCATTTCTTAGCTCCACACGTGCAAGGTATCTTGATTTCTTCGAAGGGGAATTTGTAGTCGTAGGTTAGCTCTTCGCCGACGGTAATCCGTCGTAATGCGAAGATCAGAATGTGTTTATGGCCATGGATGTCTACTACTCGGGAATAGCAGTTGGGCTGCAAAATAGAGATACATTTTAAGATACCATATTAACTGAGGATCACATCAAATATAATCAGTTTCACAAGCTTTTGAAATGAAATTGTTCGTGGAGGTCCAAGCTTCGGGTATATTAGGTTTTTGTACAGTATAGCGAACAATGTAAAAAGAGATCGCCGCTTGACAACAACCGCTCAACAGTTGGGCATTAGTTGTGTTGCCGCCTTTTTACCCCGGCCTAAAAGACCTCAAGGCAAGTGAAACGCAATACAAGTACCGTTTCACAATGAGTGTTCTTAGAGCCTGTGCTATCACTTCGGACGAGGCAGCACAACTTAGGAGTCAGAATATGCTTCAACATGGCTCTCTCAAGGGTGCGACAGTGTAAGACACTCACCCGAGCGCTGTCAAGCTCTTCCAAATACCGAAAAAAAATTGTTCGGATCGGAATTCGAACCCGATACCTCTCGCTTCGTGATACGCTTAGAAAACCACTTGGTTTTCTCTCACAATCAATTTCATAAGCTTTCGGAAGGAATGATTGCGCGTAGTGGTCCAACTATAGGTAAGTATCTGTTTTTATAGGATAGCGGACAACGGAGCAAGTGGGTCTCCTATACGGTAAGAGAACACCGCCACCCATAGACAACCGCGCCAGAGTCCGCGCATTGGTTGTGCTGCCGGCTTTCTACTTAAGCGGCACTTTTAAGGGACTCCGATATCCTCACTCACTCCGCAAAACACAGTACAAGTACCGTTTCACGATTAGCATTCTGTGAGCCCGTGGCATCACTTCGGACGAGCCGACCCAATTAGTGCGTCGGCATATCCTTCAGCATGGCTCACCCACGGGTTAAAAATATAAGGTCTAAATAAAGAAAACAAAATAAAGGAACTTACGTCGCAGGAATGGTTAATGAACCGAGCCGCGTTCCCTTTCAGCGTAGCATCAACCACGAGGTGGTCGTCGATTCGGAACATGTAACAGCCTCCGACTCCGCGCCGCCCACTCATCGCCTCATACTTCTTCTCGCGTTGGTCAGCGAGCACGGCTCGAATCACCTCACCCGCGTACTCTATTACCATGTCACCTAGAATATTGACACGATTACAACTACAGTACAACTAGGTTAAGCCAGAGTTCAAAGGAGCACAATCTCATTCTCGATTATGGAGGTTTCATGGGTATTCATATCATTCATGGGTGGCGTTTCTTTTTCTTTATTCTATAGCGAAAAACGGAGCCGGTGGGGGGTCTTCTATATGATAAGAGAACATCGCCCATGAACTCATGAACAACCGCGTTACAGTCCGCGCATTGGTTGTGTTGCCGGCTTTTTACGCCGTATAAATTTTTATTGTAGCTATATTATATAGTTCCTCTTTAATAATATAAATAAATAAAACTCAACTGTAGATTGTTTAGGTACAACTCCGTGAAGGAAAAACGGCTCTCTCGAAAATATCATATGATACAAAATTAAAAACAATGAATCTTTCATTCACCTTCTTCGATATCACGTTTGCAAAACAGCCCGCGTCCATGAATATGTGACCGATACACGCCCACCGACGCTTTCGATGTCTCTTTTAGCTGTCTGAATCTCATCGCAGGCGGTAAAGTCGCCAAACGTCTGCAAAAAGATTAAAAGGAAATTGAGTACACGATAAAAAAATAGAATGATTAAATAAAAATGATGAGAGATGACGTCGAACCGTGATATCGAGCTCTCTCCCTCTTGTCCGCCGAACGGTGGCGGTTCTTCTCTGAAGGGGGAAGCCATCCAGCTGAACATGTCATGGTTCGGTTTTCTAGCAATGGGTCCTGTTCGGGCGCTGCCCCAAGGACTCTCCTTAAATCCTTCACTGAGGTCCAAATCGTTGTCCCAACTGTTAAGAGCGCGCCCTTGGCGGATCTTATATTTTGTGCAGCGATTTGCCTGAAAATACAAATTTATAAAATTACATCTTTTTGTATTTATACAATTAAATCGTATATGTGGTAAGGGAATGAATAGTATTGCATAAATCGTAGTATGTGAGCAAATTATATTAGATGATTTAACGAACTTAACAAAACTAATGCAGTATACTCACGCCTGGCAGTTGTTCAATAAGATATCGCAAGGCGTTGTTGTTAAGGCCAAGTAAATGAGCGCCAGAAAGTGTTGATGGCAGGTTGTACTGCAGAAGGGGCACACCGCATTCTTTTCTAGCCTGCTGTACGGCGTCGATTACTTTGGACCACAAGTCGGATAACGATGACGAACTACAGCTAAAACCATCCTCTGACGTCACTTCATATATCAACTTAGGTCCATCATCTTTAGGTGGATCCGGAGTCTGTTTTGGCATCAAAACCCTGTTTTCTTGGCCCTTATAAACTCGGCTCTGTTTCTTTGTTACTAAAGTTTCACTTTCCGACTTTTTATCGCAAAACGGTCGCTTCATATTTTTTTGAGTTAAATTCTTCGTTTGAACTGATGGTGACTTATTTATATCTTTTTCAAGTAAAACTTTTGGTGGCTCTGGCTCTATCTCGGGGTCCAAACTGGGTAGTGCTGTCATTTTATTGACAGCCTCATCTCGTTCGTTACCTCTTCCTAGTGGTGCGTCTGTTGACGCTGAACTGGTGTTAGCTTGCGGTGTTTCAGTCGCGGTCTGTGAAGCTCTTAAGGCATCCCTCTCTTCTTTTTCTCTCTTCGCCTTCTCTAGTTCCATCATCCTCTTGGACTCTTCGATAGCTTTTTCTAAGTCACTGTCAATATTGTCGTCTTTTACATTCAAATCTGGCATATCCTGACTGATCGGACGTTGTTTAGGTCCAACGGTCGATTTGTTGCCTCCAGATTTACATTTACTCTGTCCATCTCTGTGTAAAGGAAGCACTCTATTCATAGGTCTCATAGTCATCGGATTCACTACATTAGTTGGTATACCAGACTGTTGAGTTGGAGGTGCTTTAGGTAACGTTATACTAGAGCTGTTTTGCGTTGGCAAATTTATGGTATTGTTTTGGACTGGTATACAAATCATACTATTAGCACTGTTTTGATTTTGCAGTAAGTTATTGGTGGTTGGAAGTGGGAAGTTCAGATCAGCTGCTTTGGAAGCAATCTTGGGATCTACGAGGTTATTTTGTACCGTGATATTAACAGTGTTATTGCTGGAGTTTACATTAATATTCATCGGGGCACTGTTAGGGATTGCTTGGAACGGAACATTAATCATTGTGCTGTTAGCCTCGGCTTTTTGCTGGAACGATAAAGGATCCGGTGTGACGCTGGACACGTTGCTGTTCGTGTTATTAGTGACAACGCGAATGTTATGTTGTTGAGGCATTTGATTGATTGTACTTTCTAAATTCGTATTACTTATTCGACTCCTTTCTGGTAAATTAATGATTCTATTAGAATTACTATTCATTTGCATGTAATTCATATGATTATTTACAGACATGGCGTGGTTTTGCTTTTCATTTGCATTTGCCATATTAACTTTACTGCAATCATTATCTGTAAGGTTAGTTATCGTCATATTAGAATTTACCGATCCCATCATATTTTTAGCTCTCATGGTTTCCCCAGGGAATTTAGTTGATTCATTTATTGCCATACTCCTACCTCCACTTATATGGTTGTCTAAGCTTGTCAACTGATTCGGTGCTGTATTGTTCGGATTCATACAACTACTTATGTTTAACTGTGTATTATTGGGCACTTGATTCCCCATTATCTGATTGGAGTTATTACTATTAAGTGATGTGTTTGTATTCATCAACATATGACTGGAATTATTCGACATGAGATTGATATTATCCGAGGAGCTGTTGCAACTCATTAGTAAATCATGCGCCGATATATTACTTTGATTATTATTTCCATATAGTGAATTATTCGTCCCATTGTTCATGTTCATGTTATTTGACATGTTGATGTTACTGAGCCCCATGTTACTGTGCATCATGTTGCTTGAATTATTAATATTCATATTGTTGGTATTTAGATTGGAGCAAATCTCAAATGGCTGGCTGTTAGAAAACTGAGCTCCATTGGAACACGAATTGCCACATGCATTTTGAAGTTCATTTTTAATGTCGGGTATATTAGGCATATGCAGTATTGAGTTGCTCATTTGTTGATGGCTGGAATTGTTCATCTGCATGGAGCTATTGAGGTTACTATGTATGTGGATATTACTTACAGAGTTCATATTATTCATCTGGTGCTGCATCATATTCGAGTGATCCAGAGATGATCTATTATTCTGTACTTGATTTAAAGAATTGTGATTTTGCATGCTCATAGTATTGTTCTCATGGCGAACATTATGTATAGGCATGGAGGCATTGTTATCCATTTGGCTACCAAGGTTCATATTGTTTCCTTGCAATTGATGCATGTGCATGTTGTCCATCTGTTGTCGATTATGCATCTGGTTGGGAACATGTTGATGCATGTCGATAAGATTATTCTCCATATGTTTGTGTGTGTGAGCATTCGAAATTTGCATAACATTAGGCATTTGATGCTGATGGTGGTGAATAATATTTTCCATTTGCCTGTTTTGGTTCATTGGCATTGACTGATTCATATGCATGTTGGGATCCATTTGAGATCTGGCAGTGTTAGAGTGATGACTCATTTGTTGTTGCATCGAATGCATTTGCTGATTATGAAGAGTTTCCATGGTTCTGTTGGTGTGCATCTGGTGGTTGATATTATTCAAGTTGTTCATTGAATGTTGTTGCATATTATCCATAACTATCCTGTTACTTTGCATATTATTGATGTTATTCAACGATTGGTTCATATGAATTTGATTGATGTTGTTCAAATCAGAACGGTTAATATGGGATGTTGTATGGGAGTTTGGCATTCCGTGCATACTGATGTTTTGGTTCATTAGGTTATTGTTGTCTGGGGTACTTCGTGCTGACATCATATTTGATTGGTGCTGATTTGTTTGATTATTGATTAAATTCTCATGATATGATCTATTACCAGTTCCCTGGTTCATCTGTTGATGTTGCATTTGATTGTTATCTTCTTGGCGGTTATGTTGGATCTGTCCATTTAAGATATGAATTTGATTATTTGGTAGTAACTGGTTCTCTTGTGATATTATTTGCATGTTTCCATGGGGCATGTTTGAGTTGTTCACAGGTGAACTAATGTCATGATGTTGGTTATTCTGTTGCATACCGCTTTCAGTAGACGCCGATATATTTACTCTATTATTTGTCATCTCTTGACAAGACATGTTGACATTTTGCATCGAAGTATTCGAGTTCATAATTTGCATTTGGCCGTTGGACATTGAACACAATTGATTCTGATTGTTTGTAATATTTATTGAATTTTGATTGTTTTGCATCTGAGGTCGTATGGTATTATGAGGAATAATACTTATAGACGGAGATGAGGTATTCATATTATTCGAGACTTGGCAACTACTCATTTTGTGAATACTCATAGAACCAAGCATGTTATCAGCATTATGTTTGTTGTCATTGCTTCCCATATTTTGAAAACTCTTTTCATTTTGAATATGCTGTTGTGAATGGGCTGCCATAATTTCTTGAGAGAAGTTCATATGGCCTCCTTCCGTTTTGGACAATGCATTTATTTTACTTAGCTTCAATGTCGTATCAGCGTCGAAATTATTGGATAAGGAACATGCTGGCGAATAAACGTTTCCTGAACTTATTTGTATCATATTATTGGGGTTGTTCATAGAAGAGTGGAGAGACGTGTTGGTATCAAATTGGCGAGAATGCACAGACCCAGTTATTGAATTACTATTGTTTATAGGCATCAAGCAATTTTGGTTTATTTTATCGTCGTGAGACACATTTGGGCGTCCACTCAATCCGCTATTCGTACTGGATGCTATGGCAGAGTTGGTCTTTAATCCTAAGTTGTGTATTTCAATTTTATTATCACCCATATGAATGCTGGTTGGAGTATTTATTTGTCTCCATGGCGTCGGTGATTTGGTACTTTGAGTGACGCTTATTGTTGGCATACTATTGCAATTGGAGGTATCATTTAAGTTGCCGCTTATTTCAATCACGTGTGAATTTTCCATTTTCATGGCATTTTTAGACGAAATGGAGCTCGATACGATAGGTTGCGATAACGGTATAGACTGCATTGAAAATGGAACAGCCACAGAATTTGGTATTGACTGCGATATTGCCATAACAGGCTGTCCAGTGGAAGAAACAAGGGTCACGTTTGGAGACATTGAAACGTTATTTTGTTTGGAAATTAGTGCTTTTTGAATATTCTGAACATTACTTGCCAAACTCATGTTGTGGACCTGGGACGTTATAGGGTTTATAGTGTGCTTCGCATTTATAATGTTACCCATTGATTGAGGTCCTAAGGTCATTTGTGTGGGGCACATTTGCACAACCTTTGGAGTTTGTCTATTGTGCGATTGCTTGTCTAGAAGAGGCTGCAAAGTCAAATTAGGAACCGAAGTTTTGACGTTCTTAAGTATTTGCGGAGTTGATTGAACCGATTGACCAGTGATTACATTGCCGGCAGATGACGCTACTTGGGCAGTTACACCTTCTCCTACACTATTAACTACGACGTAACCAGTTGGAACTTCAACAATCGGTTCTATCTTGCTAGCTTGGAAAACTTGCGTTGTCGTAGCTGAGAAGCTACTATTTTGAGCTAAGACTCCTTGCATTGCAGTGGAAACGAATTGTTGCGATGACATAACAGTATTTTGAACTATAGTTTCAAGCCCGTAGTACACTGGTTGTGTAGTTAAATACATACACCCAGAGGGATCCGTCACCATCTCTAGAGTAGGGGCCGAGCCAAGAATTACTTGATCATTACAAAATTGCGGTAGTATAGTTCCTTGAGGTAAAATAGTCGTGCCAGTAGCTGGTGATATGATAGTATTTCCTTGAGAATTTAATGCATTCGAAATTATAGTAGTTTGGCCGTTTCCTATGCCACTTTGTGATACTACCGTTCCGCCAGCTGTTTGTAAGGTATTATTCGGCAAAAGGGTTGCTTGCGACGTCAAATTTCCTTGAGTTAGGCCTTGTAAAGTGCCTTGCGGTATTATTGTAGTTCCATTCTGTGTATGAATCGCTTGTGGTAAAATAGTCGGGCCGTTTGGACCTTGCGATATAATCCCTTGAGTTTGTAATGCGCCTTGAGGTAAGATAGTGGCCCCTTGTTGTAAAGTTTGAGGCAAGACAACATTGCCTTGAGGAAGCAAAACAGGAATGCCTCCACTAGGAACGGCAACAAGTCCACCTGATTCTGTCTGTTGTATTTGGAATGTTTGGGGCATGAGACTTCCTTGAGATATGAATTGAGTTGCTCCAGTTTTGAAATCGCTTTGTGGCGCAATCGTAGCAATATACTGCATATTTTGATTCTGTTGTTGTGATAAAGCTTCTACGTACGACATCAGGTTCTGATTCGCTACGGGCTGTACTATTATCGAAGGTTGGCCGGTCTGGTTATTTGTTTGCAACTGAATAACTGTATTGCCCGGGCCAAGTGGCGATTGATTGATGGTTGTGATGGTCTTTTCTAATTTTGTTTGCCTTTTCATAGTATTGCCTGGTTTTGGTATTGTCCTTCCTCTACCTCTGTTAGCAGCCTGATATATTTGCTTTGGCTGGACAGGTGTTGGATGTTTCTTAGGCGATTTTTGAGCTGTTCCTGGTAATATGATTTGCTGCTTTCCTTGAGAGTTAGGTGAAGATAAACGTTGCGCCGTCATAGTAGGTACGACTATTGTAGGATTGCCTTGTATTTGGGGTCTGATCATTGGCTGAATATTTTGAATAATTGAACTATTTGGCATACCCTGAATTGAATTCACTGGTAGAGTTATGGAGCTCGCACTCTGCATGTTTGGAAAATTAGTGATCTGGCTTTTCCCTTGGATCATCTGATTCGAAGGAATTGTCAATACTTGATTAGAATTTGATGATATGACTTGTATACCACCCGACCCTGTCAATAACTGAGTCATATCAGCACCACTGTGGATTTGTTGTATATTTGTGTTCCCATTGCCTGGTTTAACACAAATATTATAAGGCAGAATGCCTGGTTGAGTGATAATCTGTGGCCCCATGATCTTTTGGCCAGCAGTAGAGCTGGTTTTTGGTGGTAGCAACATCTGTGGTGTTACAACAATTTGTGGTGATGAAAGAACTTGTTGATTAGATGAAGCTTGCACGTTTTTACTCTGATCAAATATAACAGTCCCTGATTTCATTTGTTCCGTTATAGTCATAGTCATTTCATTATTCGGTCCAGGAGAAGGCGTTTCGACTATGGTACCATTAATAGTTATTTGCCTTGTATTTATCGATGTTCGTCTCGTAGAGATGGATTCGGCTTTCACGGTATTCTCGCTACCAGTTACAACCCCGGCATGAATTACCATAGGTTGCGCAAACGCATTATGGAATGCGTTTTGCAATGTGGTCAGTGTTCTATTTTCTGGTGACTTAGGGTTTTCACTTTCGCTCTCACTTGTCGACATCATGTCACAGGACGGAATGTGTCTGTCGTAAGATTCTTTATTTCTATATGTGCACTGACATCTGTCACACCTTACCAACTGTTCCATTTGACCAGAAGCAGAATTATCATCTAAAGGTCGCATAACTAGTTCAGGCTGTCCACTTATTGAGTTGCCGGCTATAGTAACAGTGTATGTACTCTCCGATCCGGATGCTCTGTATAAAAATTGATTAGTGTGTGTTTTATGCATATTGTCGCCATGGTCTTCGGCGCCATCTAGTTGTTGTATTGGTGTAAAGTCAGTTTGTGGACTACCAGGTCTTGAGCTACAATTACTATCCGACCCAGACCAATCAGCTGCACCATCCAGCTGTGAAATCGGACTACACTGTATTTTTGTATAAAAATCTATGACGTCGGTATAATATCCCTCATTTTTATCGTTTTTATCTGAATTTTCTTCTTTCTCTTTCGGAGATGTTGTTCGATAATTCAAACCCGACGTATGTGGCGTTTCAGGACATAGTTCATGGGAGGTTAATGTTTCTCTTTTTGCTTTTTTCTCCGTATTTTTGTCCGCTTCTTTAATTGAATCCAATACAGTTTCAGGCAGTGACAATCTCTGCACAGGGCTCATTTTTCCCGTGACCGTAGACGATCGTCCCATTTTGCATCTCTTAATTGTTGATGATAATAGATTCGAATCAAACTTATTATTCCACGTGAGACTTGACGACCTTTGTTGCCCGCGTCCAGTTGTTAACTTAAGACTATGGTTTTGTAAAATCATTTCTGATTTACTCCTCTTCAATTCCTTACTGCCAGATTCCAAACGAGCATTTAGTAACTCGTCAATAAAATCCGTTGATCGTGTGTCTGACTTATCATCAGATTGGCTCATAGCTCCGTAAAATTCGCTCTTCAAATCCATGGCAACAAGATCTTCGTACGACATTAATTTCGGAAAGATATCTTGCATTGATATTCCATCTAGAAGATCATGATTGAGATCTTCAAATATAGCGTCCTTTACTTCTGGTGGGAGTAGGTCTGCAGTGTTCTGCGGTTCTTCTTCGTCTTGTTGTTCCTGCTTACAAACATTATCAAGTAAAAACTCCACCACTTGTTTAACAGCTAAGTCTTCCAATGTTACGGCATTGCCGAATTTCATAGGAGATTTATCACTTTTTCGCATTAATACCTTCGAAGTTCCCATCTCTAAGCTGTGATGCCAAGCTCCTATTTCTGCAATGACACGTTCCACAACTTGTACATCCATTGTGTGGTCGACTGTGATATTGACCCCAAAGTCAAATCCTGGTAATGGTTCCGCCAATATAAGTTTAGTTTTAATGGTATATCGCACAATTTTAGTGGGTTTTTTGCATGACCAAAAAAGTCGTGTGCACGAAAAATCAACAGGCATTAGGAAATCTTCATAGTCTGATACAGAAGGCACAATTTTGCCCAAACTGTTTACATATAAAGAACCCATAAAAAATTGAACGTTTGAAATTTCACTATATCTCTTTTTTTTCTTGTCTAGCTCTACGTAAACAGGCCTGGTAAGTTCGAAATCGGCATCTTTTTGAAGACTCTTCTTTGGTATATCCTTGCCATGAGTTGGACAAAAAACTCTTTTGTCATCTAAGAAAGCGCAGTTGGTTCGTCTTGCGCATGCGTAATGATAGGTTTCGCTACAATTTTTAGCGCAACATCCAACACTGGCGCCTTTTGCTTCACAAGCAGCACATTTAATCATTTTTCCTCTTGATATGGCAGAATGTACATTCTGTAGTGACCCATCAATCTCCTCAAATACTTCTGCTGACCACAAAGCACAATTAGCATGAATCCAGTCATTTTGACCACAGTACAATAAACGCCCTTCCATCGCTGGTAAACCATCACTACAAGATTTACACAAAACACATATTCTCGAGTCAACTATGGGGAAAAACTCTAACAACTCTTCTTCGTCTTTTTGTTTCTCAGATTCAAGTTTTGGTACCATTTGGTCCACAGGCTTTTCAATAGAACGCACAGCAGTTTTGAAACCCTTATTGTCAGTCATTTCTTGATCTTTTAACGAATCTGAATCGTCTTGCTCACCTTCAACTTCTAAGTTTGGTTGCAAACAATTGTTTTGACAATCAAACCAAGGAAACGTTTCGGAAAACAATTCCTTATAAATTGAGGTTAAATCGACACTAGCCGTTCTCTCAATGACTTCTTTCATATCATGATTGAAATCTTTAAGTGAAATATAATCATCATTGTTCACTCTTTTCTTGATATCCAATAGCGAGGGTGAAATAAGTCTACTTATATCTTCCATATCTTCATCTGTATGCATTGGCCGTATTAATTGTGGACTGAGATCCTGTTCACTATGGGCTTGAGGAAATCTGTCCACAAATTCATCATCATCTGAGATGGGTTCATACTTATCGAGCAACGAGGGAGACATTGCAATTGATTTTTCTTGCTTATCTGATGGATTATTCTCATGAACCTCTACACAGGAAGCATTGTATTCAGTTTTATTGAAAAGACCTGTTGAGAAACAGATTTCTTTATTTTGCATTAATGGCTCCTGAAGATTTACGACTTTATGCGATGTATGTGGCATTTCCTGTTTATCAATGTCAACTTCATTTATTAACGGACAATGCCATGACTGAGATATGGCGATATCGTCCGTTTTTTGGATGCTTCGTCGACCTTTTGCTGTATTTCGATACACTTTTGTCTCAGTAGTATTCTTCAATGTTTCATCTCCAGTATCGAAATGTAACTTCCTTATCGCTTGCGGAGATGTTAGCCGATATGGTTTATTTGGTACTGGAGTATTTTTATGAGGAGTGAGTTTCAATAGTGCACAGGCTTTTTTATTCTTTGCAAGCAATTTTAAAAGATGCAACAGTCTTCCCTTTAAGTGTTCTGTTAACATTTTCCTCCATGGTGGATCATGTGGCATACACTTACAACAAATGTATTCAATAGAAGGTGGTAAAGCTGATAAAAGTTGATATCCTTCACCCGAAAGACCCTCGCAACTTGCATGGACCCATCTTGCACACCAACCACATTCCATCATCTGAAAGTACAAAATTAGCATTTTTGTAGTTTAAAAAAATTTAAATTAAATGAAATAATAAATAGAAGTTAAATTTTGAATAATAATAATCCAGCATAATCATTGTTAATACAAATAGTATTTTAAATTCTTATTTTTCTATTTGTAATTCTATTAAACAATCATGATCAGTTACAATTTGGTTTTACTTATATGTATAACCAAACTAAAAGTTCTGTTTGGTTGGTTGATATAAAAATAAATGTAACAAATTGAATGTAATTTTTTAATCACAGCACAACTTTACACAGATGAAAATTCATTCATTTGTATTTATAAAAATAAAATATTTACCTTGCTATCGAAATCATTATCCCTATAGCAGGCTTGGCACAAGGGGCAATAATTGCCTTTCTGTCTAAGCTTGAAGCAAGGCCTACAAAATGGGAGACTACCTACAAACTTATTGACTCTGCTACTATCGCAACTCTTGCATTTTAAACAGGCGCTACATATCTGTAGAAAAAATAAAAACATAAGGCCACAAAATTTTTAGATTATTCTAATTCTTATAACATAAAATACTTTTATCACTATTATTATATGTTTTTACTAGTTTTGAGTTCGTGACTCAACATTTTCAACAATTTTATACTGTAGGAAAGAATTCTTCAGTGGCGAGAGGTAAGTTTAAGACATTATTTTGAACACATTTGTATGTATGACTATACTAATAACAAAGCCTTGAAATTGATTGTGTAGTCGAAGCACCAGATTGTCCGCAAGCATTAGCCCTTCGTTTTTGATTCTGATGTTTGCTACAAAACTGTATATATTACATTGTTTATGTATGCATTTCTATATTTCTATATGGCGTCATTAAACTAAATAGCAAAACAGCGAGAGGTATCAGGTTCGAATTCCGGTCCGGACAATTATAAATTAGAATTTATTCGTACTTGTACTGTGTTTCGCAGAATGAATGAGGATACCCGAGATCCTTAAAATGCCGCTAGTGGCGTAACAAGCCGGCCACACAACCAATGCGCGGAATGTGGCGCGGTTGTCCAAGGGCGGCGGTGTTCTCTTACCATATACGAGACCCACCTGCTCCGTTATCCGCTATTGAATAAAAAAAGAGACCTGGGGCCAGTCAGTCCTGTGGTCCGGCGGTGCAGGCGGCAGGCACGCAGCGTGATAATGGTTGGCGCACACACGACACCGTAAACGAGCGGCTGGGCGGTCACAGGCCGCGCACCACACGCACCTCGCACAGGTCCACCCGGCCCCACTGTCCCCATCCTCCGCGCACCAACCATGGTACCATTCGCAGCATGACGAACATACCACCATCTGCACATTAATACAACTGTAGCTATTGAAATGATAGCTGCTGCTGAATTTCACCATCGAACATCGAGGCACAATACAAATTATCATCGCTTTCACCTCGATTTTTTTTTATAGAATCGGTGGCAAACGAGCAGCAGGCTCACCTAGAGCAAGCGCTCTTCGGCCCATGGACACCCCTAGCGCTTGCAGAGCCGCCGGTGTACTGTGTACACTCTTTTCTTGAAGGTCCCCAAGTCATATTGGTTTGGAAATACCCTTTCCTGCTGGTGATTCCAGGAGGCCGTTCCAGAACTGAGCGTTTTTTAAAAGGTATTTTGTGCCACGCACCACCACTCTGTGGATTCAGGTGCCAGGGGGTTATTAGTGACATTAAAAAATAATTCTGTCTGTCTGTATATTCCTTATAGAAACAAAAACTACTTGATGGAATTTAAAACTGAATACTTATTTTTCATACTCTTGGACAGGTTATAGAATACTTTTCATTCCAATCAATAGAAGCAGAGCAGTCAAGGGAAATTCATAATTGGACCCGGTAGGTTGCGTACCAAACAGGACGTTCCGTGTCCACTAATATTATTTCATGCTTTTGAGTGAAACATTTTTGAATGCAGGTCCTAACAATAAAAAAAAATTAACACTAGCACATCGTTTGGACATAAGTTTTTAGGTTTAGATAAATATGTAAAGAAAAATATAATTTTCTTATATTATGTATCTGTATGTTCTTATATTATGATATGGTAGACTGTGGTAAAATTAGATTGTAAAAATTGTGATTTGGGCACGACGTGGTAATTGGAAACATTAATCATCGTTTCTTTTATTGCAGAGAAACGCAGTTGTGTTTTATTGACTGTTGTTCCAAATCACTACAAGCAAAATCCATCTTTTATAAATATAAAAACCAAAAATTTGTTAAATTATTTATGATACAATTGGGTCATTTCTCAATGCTTCAGATGTGGATAGAACTTATCTTAGTTTAATTTAAATTTATTAATAATAAGCTTATTAATAATGTAATTATTATATTATATTACTAATAAGCTTATTATATTATTATTAATATATAGTTATATTATTAATATTAATAAGTGAGCAGGAGGCTCACTTAGCATGAGCGGTCTTCCGCCGATACCAAGACTGCATGTGCTATGCCAGCGTTAATAAAATAATTAATTTAATTACCTTTTCTTTTCCGGCACTACCACACAAGAAACACAATTTCACAACTGTAAAAGGTGCAGTGCCAATCACTCCAAAACCAGAATTACACACTTCATCAGGATCATAGCTTTCCCAAAAATCAACACAAATCAACTCGGGTCTGTTTTGGCCACATTTTTGCGATCTTCCTCGTAACTAAAAAGTTTATATTAATTATTAAGCACAAACATGAAATGCAGTACAATTGTATAAATAAATTAAAAATGTCCAAGAAAATATCTATAATAAAACAATATTAAGTCTTATGTTGTTTAAGATAGCTTTATTATATACTTTAAACATACTTACATTAGTAATATTTGTAAATGGTTTCAAGGTTGATTTCTTTGGAATAAGATCAAGAACAGTTTCATCTTCACTTGATTCAATCTTTGATTTCAATGTTGGTGGTTCAATCTTTCTCTTCCTTGGCTCTATTACTTCTTGTTCTACTTTAGACACTTCTGGAACCATTTGCAATTTGCTATCAGTGTCCTCAGACTCACTAAGTTCTGGGGTTGCTCTGTCTTTTTCAATAGTAGCCATTGATGCATCATCATCTGATTGATTTGGCTTGTCCTTGTCTTTTTCTTCTTGTATAGGGAATGTTGCAATAGGCTGGCCAAGAACAATAGACGCGCTTCTACAAACATGTTTAACACGAGGTCCTTTTAATTCCATTTTTTGCCGTTTCGGATCTTCTAATACTTTCAAGTCACTTTTATCTTTCTTGCGAACCTTCACTTTGGCGAGACGACGCTTTCTGTTGATGTTTGAGTCTTTTTCCTTTTCACATTGTCGTTCATTCGTTGCTTTTGTCTCTTCCTGTAATGAGTAAATAAAATGTGTAAATAAAAGCATATCGATCTTACGATTGATATATTGTAATAATATTTATTATTATATATATACAATACTTAATTCTTTAAAAGATCTATAGTTAAAATAAGTACCTCCAATCCATCTGACTTCTTCGATTTCACAGAAAATACGTTGCTTTCAGTTTCATTTGCTGATAACGTGCTAAACAATGGAATAGAAGGTGAGAGTATAGCATTTGTTGTTTTTGCTGCCATGGCATTTGGTTTAGAACCAGGTTTCATATACGATGGCAACATAGACATCAATATTGCTTTCTTGTCATTAGGCACTTGGAATGCTTTTAAACACAACTTCAGCCAGCAAGCTGGACATCGTGCTTTGTTAGAGCATTTAAATAATTTCCACTGTTGGGACCGTACAACTGGTGGTACTTGACAGTTACCTGCAAGCATAAAATAAAAGTATTTGCATCAAATCTCTATAAATTTATATAATATAAAAAGTAATAATAATACATTTTATAATATAAGATTAAAACAATATTTGATAAATTTACCTTCACCCCTGACGCAATGTAGAACAAGCGGCGTGGTCCTTAAAGCCATTCTGTCTTTTTTAAGTAGCTTAGAGACAAACTTCCGACAGGATTCACAAGAATAAATGCCAAATTTTCTAGCTTGTTTGACAAATTTATAGAATCTCACTGCTCCACATACTCCACATGTAACTGTAGTTGGAGGGTTAGTAGCTGGAAATTAAAAATATAAAATTACTTTTATATAATTGGGTACCTAATATATGAATACTGTTGAGATTTAGATATTCTCTACTTAAGTTGGTGAGATTAGATTTAATTTATTAAAATTTATGTGATACGAGGGGTTATTTATATATAACAAGCATGTTTTTTAAATATCTCATTGTTCATTTCATTGCATATTCCAATCAATTATATGAACATTCTATTTACAAATTTAAATCTTACATGAAGCTGGTGCCACAGCTGAAAATGGTCCATCTAACCCAGATGCTGGAGGATTGGTTGTTAATTGAAGCCTTGCTTCTCTTATAATGACTTTGCCACTTAATAATTGTGAAGCTGATTTGTCCTTCTCAGGGCTGACCAAGGGCTTTTCTTCCTCATCACCACTGTTCCTAGGACTCTCACTCCCCCAACTATCTTCAGACTCAGAACCACTACTTGAATGACTTGAACTGCTTGCATCTGATATGTCCATTAGTCTCCTCATTGAATTTCCTGTTCTTTCTTCTTTAATTAGTTCTGAAGATTTTATTTTATCATCAATGTTGGAATTCTCATCCTGTGTGAGTTCAGATTCTTTATCATAAGAGAACAAGTCATGAACATTCCTTCGAGGAACAGTGAGTCCAGAAAATGAATTTGTTGATTTGTCTTTAAAAAGTCCAGTAGACAATGGATGTTTTTCTCGAGTTTCATTTTTCTCTAGTTCTTCTTGGGTTGAATCTAGGTCATGTAAATTATTAAAAACTAATCTCTTTAATTTTGGTTTTTTAAGAACTTTTCCAGTGCTTATACTACTTGATAATGAGGTTTGTTCTTCACCATCAATAAACCTTTTATTAGGCTTTATTACTCTTGAGGAATGGCTACTCTTCACAGGTAAAAATTTGACTGATCCTAGACTCTCTTTTTCTATTGGTGAATTAATTCTTGGTGGGGGAGACATACACCTATTTTCACTGAATTGTGAAAATTTGTTTGTTGATTTCGAGAGTGGATTTAAATTCTTCTTAAGATAACCTTCTTGATATTCAGATGATGATTTTGAGCTTAGATCAGTTAATTTTGCTGGTTTTAATATACTGGTAAATGAATGCTCAAATTGTTTAAAAGCTGACTTCTTTTTGATAATTGAAACAAGTGGAGCATGATGTTTGGGAATCTTTTTTAAAGGCAATAAAATATCTTCACAACTCTCAACTGTACCAAAAGTTACAGTTTTTTTCACTGGTTTAGGTTTATCTGCCTTTTGTGGATCCATTTTATTCTGGGATCTTGTTCTTACTGGGGACTTAGAAGGATCACTAGTATTCTCTAAGCTTGCTTGTTTATCACTCAAAGATTTGTCTTTATTTTCACTGCTCTCAGAATCAGGGTCCTTCTCGTTATTCTCTTTCTTTTCTTCCTCCTGAAATTGAATTCAAAATACGTAAGTATATGTACACAATTTAATAAGTTATGGTACAGATGTTTCTATGGCTAAACCTTATTAAACACTCCAACCCAAATACTTGATACTAACAATATAAATATGCATATTATTTAAAACAAGAAAATGCATTTTAAGGGAAGAGCAAAAATGTAGTGCCTTTATAATAAAAAGTAGTATCAAAAATAATAAAAAGATTTAGGGCAGGATGGCAACAAAACATTAATCCAATAATAAATGTCACAAAATATTTACAACCATTTATTTTATTAAAATTTAGTTTTATTTAACATAAATTTTATTGTTTACAATTACAAAATTTATTGAGAAAATCACTGATTAAGTAAAATCTGACACACAATCTAGGTACAATCTTTATCACATAATTGAAATTAAATACACATTTATTATCATGTTAAATATCTTTCTATTTGAATCTTTTAAGCTATTAATTACATATAGATGTTTGGACAGTAAGGGATTGCTTTTGTTCTAAAAAGTAAGGTTATCTTTCTCATATAATTATTTAATTAGATAAATAATCATAACATACATGTCCTTGGACGATTATAATAACATTATTGATCATTACAATCTCTGAAAAGCCTTCAGACTTTTTTGTTCCTTATTTTTATTCATCAAAATATATTGGTACTCTGTGGTTAGAGCTTCATTAGTGCTAAGTTATTACGTAAACAAAGATTTCAAACATATGTACACAATTATTGTAGCAAATACTGAAAGCAGTCGAGGAATAAAAAGATAATTGCGTAGTACCTCTTTCTCCCCCGAAAAGTCGTTAGTGGTTGAACTACGGCTGCCTGCATGATTATCAGCAGCATTCTCGTGGTAAACAGTTCCCGACAAAACACTTATACGCTTTCTGTTGTGAAACTTTAGGGGTTTCCCTGGGAACCTGGACCTTCCCATTTTGATATGCACATAACCGAAGGACATTTCAGTGCGTTCCCAGCGTTAGCAAGGATACTGGCGCGCATGCTCCGGCCCGCGCGCTCCACAACGCCATTCCACTCATTTATCCGATGTGTACGACAATTAAAACGTAGTTTTGTTCACAAGCATGCCAAAACATAAACACCGAAACACCGTTTACATTATTCACAAAATAGATAACTTCACACAGTTTTTACAAAGAACGACATCATCCATCATTTTAATGGTTGACTGATCGTTAACGCCGTAAACGTTACGCTTCCATTCAACAAAGCGTTGTCGGCGATAAAACAAAAGAGAATGCTGTAATATACCCGATTCCACTACGCGACGCGTCAGTAACACTATCTTTGTTTTGTTCCATTTGATAGGGCAAATCAAATTAATGTAATGAATCGCCCGTAATTTGACAAAGATGGCTGTACGACGCGCTATAACAATACCGAACACGAGTGATTAACGAGTTACGAGACGAGGCGCGCGAGGCCGCGGTGTGAACGACACCTGGCTCTCGGAGGCCAGTTATGGATTTTGAACCAATCGCGACGTTAATTCGGACCGGTATGAAAACAAACATGTCCGATGTCGTTCGGTATGTCTTGCTTGCTCTATTAATGGATAATCTATCTGCATAGACGCGCCACTAACTTTTCACTGTTCACAATTTTTTTCCAATAATGCTGCACAATCTTGCAATACAAGGGCGCGCAGCTCGAGCTCTTTAAATCTTTCTTATAATATTATGTATTGATAATGATTTTTTAAATATCGTTTAAAGATACGATATCTTTTTGTATTTTTTTAATGTTTATAATAATTATTATAATATTCGAACTCAATAAAATTTATCTGTAGAATGAATAAATCTGCATACGTTTAATTCATATATGTCTATTAAATAATATCTGCCTATTTTGCATCGTGCGGGCTGAGCCATTTTAGATATGATTTTGCTCAACCCATAATTATGTATTTTAAATAATATAGTTATTTCAATATAACATTAGCATATTAGGAAATAATAAAAACTGATTATAAGCTATTTAAAAAATACTTTAAATTAAATATTATAAATTTAATAATTTAAATATTCCTTTTAATTTCAGTTTATTCAAAGATTGTAGGTATTTATCTAAAAAAGTACGTAGGCACCTTTCATTGTATATAAAATACGCATAGTACTCGCACCCTATTTAAAATGAACCCCTAAACCCACCGGTCGATCATGCGTAAAGGGCGCAGAAGGGATGCAAAGGGAAGAGCATTAGTAGGTACAATAACCCTTAATACCTATTTGTTGAGACATAATTGTATGAAACTTAAATTAAACTTAACTAATATTAGTAAAGGTCATACCTAGTTTTTTTAGGTACCGACCTCTAGCGTGCATTATGGAAACAAAAAGTTCCTTGCTGAAACGCTTCCTGAAATACATTACGAACGAAGCATGTCCTCGAGTAGATACGACTCCGATCGAACTCAAACAATCCAAGAAACCAACTATTTTCTCACACAAAGTTCATAACTTTTCAAATCACTTCGACTTAATAACACTTTATCTCACTAATAATGATCTGAAAACAGTATTTCACAAGTAAATATTATTGTAAGTGTAATATTTACATCACTGAGATTGCACTGGTGTACATGCGTGAAACTGTAGTAACGAGACTGGCCAAGACGCGCCGCGCATGCCGCGAGGGCTATGGTGTAAATATAAAAATGGATAAACTCCCCTTCTGCTTCTGATGGCTCACCCGTATGAATCACAGTATATACACCTCTCTTGTATTTTCGGTGATGTACTTATAGGAACGAAACTAGCGGCACTAGAGGAAAAAGTTTGCAGTGCGATTTTATAGTTCAAATTTGAGCGGTATATTAGTATGAAGCGAACTTCCGTGTTACATTTGATAAAATATTGATCGACGCGTCGACTACCGATTGTGGACATTTTCGTCTACCTTAAAATATAGATAATCGCTCGAGATCAGCGGATCACTTTCCGTATTGCACCCGAATGAATGAGCAGGTAGCCGTTTTTTGTATTATTTGGGCTGCAAGCTAGACGATATAAAAATGTATTGAGTCATATCTAACTTATGTGTTATATTCTACATTTATTGATGTACTACCTACTACTGAATAATGAAAATAATACCTTAGTGATGATGAAGAAGACAGTAAGCGTTTTTTTTGTATAAGCTGTTAAAAAATTCAATTACACCCGCATTATAGTTAACATAGGAATTATCAATTTAATCTTTCTAATCACTGTGCCTACAACCCTGTCTTGAAAATATCACATCATAATTAGTTTAGCCGTTTTCGGAGTTAAGTCTGACAAAACATAGATATAGAATTGTAAAAATGTCCATAATTTATAGTTTAATAAAAATAGTAAGATATGACAAACGTTATAAATCTTCTTGTAGTAATATCACACGCGTTAAGTAAGTATTGCTGAATATTTAGTTGCTATACGAAGCTAGAGATAACGAAATACGACATCTTAGAAACATACGCCTAGGAAAAATGTTCAAGGATTTATAATTCTAATTTTTTGGGAAGTGTTAGCTGTGATACATCGTCTCTCTTTCTCGAATACAACGATACAACTAATGTATAAAATTCGCGCGGAGCAGTGTTTGTACTTAAACTCCTCCGAAAAGATTTGTCTAATTCTCATAAAATTTGGTGTACATACTGGGTATGTCTGGAAATCAGACAACATCTATTTTCATCCCCCTTAATGTTAAGGATAGTCCACCCCTATTTTTTAAAAATTTTACTTTATTTTTATATGATACAGCATTTTAAAAAAACCCTACATTTTCACTCTTCTACTATCCATCCTTATGTGTTAATAGGTTAGTTTTTTATTATATAGCGGACAACGAAGTAGGTGGGTCAGAGAGAACACCGCCGCCCATGAACAACCGTGCCACAGTCCGCGCATGGTTGTGTTGCCGGCGTTTGACGCCGCTTAAGCTGCATTTTAAATGGTCTCCGATATCCTCATTCACTCTGCGAAACACAGTACAAGTACCGTTTTACGCTGAGTATTCTATGAGCCCGTGGTATCACTTCAGACGAGCAGGCCCAATTAGTTCGTCTTTTTTTTTAAATGACTGACACTGTTGGCATAAAGCCTTTACAGCATCTTTGTTAATTTTTAACTGTTAGATTGCGTGATTTGATCATCCAAATCATAAAGTACATGAAACGGCCTCCGGTGCCTTATTTAGTGTCTTTAATAATATATGTGGCAAAACAATGCTCCCCGGGGTCAGCTAGTAATCAATAAGAAGTATTTTCATAAACATTATACATAGTAATGTATAATGTTTATGAAAATTACCATATATTATTATCTTTCTCTTTAGAAAAAAGCTGTTTATATACAGGCAGTTTTATAAAACGCTGTAACGCGTTGCATATATGTTTTTATATCTCATAGTTTATTTAGTTAAGGTTCTGAGGTAAAAAACATCGATTTAGTTGTTATTTATATATGCTATACATATATTATTTGAAAGATTATTGTTTATATTAAATATTCTCGATGATTCCTGGAGCATAGCTTATTATTAACCTAAGAGACCACAGATGCTGACTATAAATTACAGTCTCTTTGAATCTCAAATTGTCAATCTTGAAATGTAGTTGGTTTGTCAGTTGCCTGATCTTCGCGCCATTTTACACATATTTCTAATGGCTAAATTTTGCACATAAAGCATAAATATTTTGTGTAATTCGTTCGTTTATTTGTATATTACTTTTTCAGATTTAAATTTTCGTTTCTCAATTATTGTGAAAAGGCGAAATAAAAACTATTTGAATTTATCTTTTACGGTTTAAACTACATTTTGCTTTCTTTAGTTAAAGCAATGTTGGGCCAAGTTACTTTAAAATTTACACGACTTTCTGAACATGCTTTCCCACCGATTAAAGGTTCTGAAAAAGCAGCTGGTTATGACTTAAAAAGGTAAAGCTATTGAATCTTACACATACAAATAACTTAATAATTCTAAATATTACAGGTACAGAAAGTTACTTAAATACTAACATTTTGCTGATGTGTATAAAGGTCCTGTTTTTCCTAAATTAAGTATAAAATAAATATTAGATATTCTAATGACAAAGTGTTAAATATATGTATTTAAAGTTATTTTTCTACTATAGTGCATATGACTACATGGTGCCAGCAAGGGGGAAAGAATTAATCAAAACAGACTTGCAAATTGAGCTGCCATCAGAATGTTACGGCAGAGTGGCACCACGTTCAGGATTGGCTGTCAAAAATTTCATTGATGTTGGAGGTATATGATTTATCAAATCAACATCTATTAAATCTGCTATTAATTAGTTTTAAAATTTACTACCTTATATAGAAATTTGTACTTAAATCTTTAATCAATGTTATAGTGCAGCAGTTCAAAACTCTTATTACCATGTTTAGAATTTTGCTGGATCTGATGGAAATTACTATTTCTATTACTATATTTTTACTGATGGTCCCTGGACAACTTAAGAGTTATTGTTTTTTTAATTAGTGGTATTTAGATTTTGTCATAATTTTGCAGCTGGTGTCATTGATGAAGATTATAGGGGTAATGTTGGAGTAGTCCTTTTCAATCACTCTGATCAGGATTTTATGGTTAAGAAAGGTGACAGAGTAGCACAGCTAATATGTGAAAGAATTTTCTATCCAAAACTACAAGAAGTTTCTGATTTATCTGATACTAAAAGAGGAGATGGAGGTTTTGGTTCAACTGGTACCCAGTAATTAAAGATATTACTTTTAAGATTTTTTTTTAATAAAAATGGTTCAAAAAATAGTTGTCTTTATCTTAACTCATAGTTATCTATTTTCAAAGTATTCACTTATGCTAGATATGGTAAAATTTTCAAAACTTATTGATGATTCTGTTAGCACTTCCGTATTTCTCTTTAGAAATGGTCTAAATAGACTTTTGAATTTATTTTCATACTTGATATCAAAATCAGCCTCAGCTTTTTCAACTTTCTGTTCCAGAATTTCTATGTTTGCTTGTAATTTTAAAATGACATCACTTAAAGTGATAATTTTTTTTGTCAATATAGTGATTTCATATCTGTATGTACTTATATCAGATGTCACTGTTGAGCAGCAATTATTATTTTTCATTTTAATCATATGCAAAACACTTGTTAACTCTTCTAGTCTAGTAATCATATTATCAATAACATCCTGAACAGTTTGTAAGTTGCATGTAAAATCCAAGTTGAAATATGCAGCATAATCCTTTGCTAATTCTTCAGTCATAATGAATTACACATCAAAATCAGGATACAAATATTCTATGACACTGATTATTTTATCAAAAACATCTGTAATAGCTTTGGAAAAGTTCTGAAATGAAGATGGTATGAAGTTTATGAATAATATAAAAAGTTCCATGTTCTTTTGCACTAAGATAACCTACACATAGTAATATCATACATGAACTTCCTATAACTATTCTATACTTATTAACTTAGCGAGTATACTTGCTACATAATACCTCCACCACTTACCTTGGGTAATTGCGAAATCAATTTTGCAATGTTATGACTAGCCATGACATGGTTCAGAACTGTGAAATTTCGAACATCTTAAAAGAGTATGATGATATTACTGGCCGTGGTTGATGACTATACCTATTTATTATAGAAAGTGATAATATAAAACCAAATATTGTTAAGGTAATTTTTTCTGTTATCCAGTGTTAGTAACTCACGTCGGGTATAGTTTTATAGCAAGCTAAGCAATAAACATTAAACTACTTGTCTTAAAAGTTACTTTTTTAAAAAATTTCTTTAATTTTTATATTAATTTTAATTTTTAATGACAAATGGTAGTTCGCTTCCACATAGAGATTTATACCACATTTATCATACCAGAGATTTTTTCATGACAATTACAGATAATAGTTATCTGTTATTATAATATAAATATAACTATAATAAATTATACAGAAATGAATCTTTGGCAACAAATTGCATGTCATTCGATGCAGAATTACATTTTAAACAATATTATATCAAATATACGTCAGTGGCTGTGATAGTT
>DWCF01001533.1:0-29757 GCA_018230265.1 Delias oraia | reverse complement strand
ACGCTGGATGCAGGTCGCCTCCGACAGGTATTCATGGAGGTCCAAGGGGAGGCCTATGTCCAGCAGTGGACGTCTTACGGCTGAAATAATGATGATAATGATGATTCCCCGTAAAACATACAGAAAATTCGTTGAAAAGTCCCAATTTAAGCCATTTACCATATTACGTAAGCCGTTGTTTCCCCCCTCCACTTCTCCCAAAATAGTATATTTACAATTATTCCTAAATAAAGACTGCAAGTTAGGCTAAGATTTTTATTTCTAAACGAGCATATAGCCACTTATGAACATATTGCATATAGTTCACAAGTCCTCCAAGATAGAAAGGCAGTTCATTTTTTACACTAAATTTACAATTGTGAACACGAATATTATGAATGTGAACTATTAATATCAAAATCCCAAAAAAAGGGTTTAAATTACCATTTGTTTATAGTTTTAAAAACCCGTTGCCATGGTAACCAACAATTCATTATTCGGAAGTAGTGCGCTGTGATGTGCGCTGATTGTGTGCCGTTATGAAGCGGTCGCCTCTCCCCAGGCTAACTGCTCATCTACTTATACTGCCAACTGGTCACTGCTAATCTGTCATACCTAGCCGCTTGCGCATACCGAGAATCTAGCGCCATTCTTTTCAGAGTCTCGCTTATTTCAGCTTTGTCTTACGAAATTGCCGAGAAGCGAGAGATGTAGGGTTCGTTCCCGGTGCGAATAGAAATGTATACTTCTTCGGTCTTTGGAAAGGTTTAACAGTGGCCAGGCGAGTGTCTTAACAAGGTCTTTTTTATGCAAACGGTGGCAAACAAGCAGGAGGTCACCTAAGTTAAACGGTCCTCCGCCCATGGACACCCCTATTTGCAGAGCTGCAGGTGCGTTGTCGGCCTCTAAGGGATAGTGTCTTACCCGTGGGAGAGTAACGCTGCAGCATGATGCAAAAATTGGAGCGTCGAATACCACGCGCCTGTAGAATACGCCTAATTGAGTGTGGATATATGGCCTGTGAAATTATACCGCTTAAGTGGCGTAAAACCCGGCAACAAGAAAAGCGCGGACTGAGGCGCGGTTGTCCATGGGCAGGGGTGATACCATAGAGGGAATCCGTCTGCTCAGTTGCCCACTATACCATAAAAAATTAACATATTTTGGAATGTGTTCTGCTTAATGCGTACGTAGTAACTAACGCGTCTTACGTAGCTTATCATGAAAAGAATTCTTAAAATATGCTTTAAAACAGTTATAATATGTAATTTGAAGCAATAAACATGAATGTGGCAGCATTCTTTCATAATTAAGACCTTAACATGGTTCGCTTCGCCACTTCCGCATACAGTCATACAAAAAGATGACAAACGATGAAACTTAATCTATAAACAGTCATGGCGATGCAGAATTTTTATATTTTTATCGCGATGTTCCATTTTGCAATAATGACTGACAGAATATTTATTGTTAAGGCACCCCGTACACCTACAATATTATTGAACAGTATTAATTTTCTCAATAATATTGGATCAGGCCTTGCATCCAGATGTTCAATGGAGCCTACAACAGTTATGGAGGTACGGGAGGGTAAATGTAAATATTAATTCTAGATTATAAAACGATAAAAATGAAGGTAGTTTAAATTTCTTGTTTTGCGGGTTCAAAGATCGTTTCGGGTTCATCATTGGATGCTGGTGCCGTACCAGGCAGGATGAATTAACAATTTAAAATTAATATTAAAATATAATATAAATACCAATAATTTTAACATTACAATACAATTTCTTCACCCATGGGAGAGCCATGCTGAAGCATATCTGGACGTACTAATTGTGCCGGCTCGTCCGAAGTGATATGGCTCACAATATATACTGGCTCACAGAATACTCAACGTGAAACGGTACTTCTACTGTGTTTCGTTAAGTGAAGATATAGGAGGCCCTTAAAAACGAAAAGCCTGCAACACTAGCCCGATGCGTGATGGGCGGCGGGGTTCTCTTACCATTTAGGAGACGCACTTACTATTGTTTCTTTTCATCTTTGATCGCATTCAATTCCTTTTAATAATCGACAATTATAACATCATAAAGCATAATTGACACATTGTTATGTTACGTAGTAGTTCTCGATCAATACTCTTTTAGAAATAGAACCAATTCATCTCTATCATTCAGTCGGAAGACATTTATTAGTGAATTGAAAAGATTAGAGCATAAGAGCATATTTGAAAGATGATAATAAGCTATAAAAATTTGTCGTGTGAATCTATTTTAGTTTTTTATGTATGTTCCGCATGCTTTTGACCTTACAGACTCACTATGTATTTCGTTTGATTGATAATTTATTAAAAAGCCCTAAATATATGATAAGTGAATTTAAAAATTGTTTGTTGAAACAATGCCATCATCATTCCGTCACTCTCTCGCTGACGTACATTTGTTGCTGTTTGACGTAAATTTTTAGTAATGAACCAGACGGATCTAAGTTAAGCGTCCAACGCCGCCCATGGCCAAACGCGCCACAATTCGTGTTGGTTGTTGCCGGCATTTTACGCTGCTTCGACATCATCAATCACGCAGTAAAATACAGTACTGTTTCATGCTGGCATTCTGTGAGCCCATAGCGTCAATTCGGATAAGCTCAATTAATGTGATAACTCTCCCGCGGATAAGACAGTGAAGACACTCGCCCGGGCACTGTCAAACTCTTTCAAATACCTAAATTATATTTTTTTACCGGACCACAAGCAAAGCGTGGATTGTGGCGCGATTGTTCATGGGCGGCGGTGTTCTTTTACCATACAAGAGACCCACCTCCGTAGAACGTGTACCATAAAAAGTTACGACTAAGTGAAACGTGTTCGCACTTTAATCAAGAACATTAATTCTAAATGAAATATTGCTTAACATAAAAACTTGTAAAAAACTGTAAAAATCCAATTAACGACGTAAAACTAACAGTGTTCTCGGCGTAATGCAATTGAAATACATAATGCATAACAATAACAGTACTAACAAAGCCGTATTTAACCTATTGGAGGCCCTGGCCAGCATAGGATGATGGGGCTCCTATTTTTTATGGATATGGTGGCATACCTGAGGCTCACCCAGGGTACGCGGTTCTACGCCCGTGGTTACCCCTATACCGTGCAGAGCCACCGATGTGTTTGCGGCCCTCTTTTCTTAAAGGTCTCCAACTTGTATTAGTGGTACTCTATGACTTAATACTATATTGTTTAAATAGACAAAGAAATTATAAAAGGAAGATCAATCTGACGGGGCTTATCGAACGCGGGACCCTGGCCAAGTGCCCACTGAGAAGTAGGGCTCCGAGCACTACTCTGTTGGAGTGTATTGAAGATAGTTTATAAAAGTCATGAATATTCGTTTTGTTTAACGGCCACCGTACATGATTGGTCGTGATTATAGTCGCTTGACGAATTCAATTCGTATTTCGGCTGTTGCTCATCCGAGATAAAACCTTTGAACTTATTTTGTGAAGAAATAAAGCATCCAAAATTAATATCTCCTTTATATACCGAGTATAATAAATACCCATATTTAAAAATCCTTATACATACCTACTATAAAAAATAAGCAGTTTTTGGAATGTCAACGCCATGTTCTATAACGTTTGACAAGTATTATATAATTCTATAATGATCGACAGGAATATTATAATATAATATAACAAAATATTTTGAGTGGCTGAGCACAGTTTTTGTGTAAATTAACAGCACGATGAGTGCATTCCAAAAATGAATGTTCATTTCAATATATAATATATAATAAAAAAATGAATTTGGGCAAAGCTGGTTCAAATGGAGGCTTCAGCACTATTTCCATCCGAAACATGACGTAAGCCCGACAGAACGGGCGAAGAGCTTCAAGCAGCGGGATGTTTATTTTTCCAAACGCGTCGAGGCTAGGTTTGTTAGCTCCCTGCGAAAGCAATTTATACCGTCTAGACACGATAGTTGATATATTAGCCATTCCGCAGGCGACTGCGTTTCTCCCCGCGCCGCGCTGCCTACGACCGCCTATTATTACTTCGATGGCCGTTTTATGCAATTTCATCACCGGTGCGGGGTCTAATTCATGCCATCATATATTACTATGCAATGAATGTGTACATTTTATAAAAACTTATTTTTTCTATGACATAGCGGATAACAGAGCAGGTGGGTCGTCTCTGTGAGCAACGCCGCCCTTGGAAAACCCCGCTTTTACGCCGCTTTAACAGTATAATTTCACGGGCCCCCGATATTTTCAACAACGCAGCAAAACACAACACAAGTATACTTTCACGCTGATACTTTTTGAGCCTGTGGTATTAATTCGGACGAGCTGGCCCAATTAATGCGTCAGATCGGCTTTTTCACGAATTAGACCCGGTCAGTTCCTTCTAAGATAATTAATTCTAAATTGCTATACGGACTGGGTATTGAACCCGATATCTCTCACTGGTGTAAGACTATTTTGCTACGAGGCTCAAAATTATCTTAATCTAGCAAAATATGTGGCGTTAAAGTAGCCACCATCGAGATATTACGGTAGTTACGTGACAAATATTATAGTTTCAGCAATGCACAAGTTGTGAACGTGAACGGTTGTTCGAAGTGGTTCGTTTTTAGGTGCTAGTTTAGAGAAAATTTGCCGAACCGAGCTTTTCCCTCGTGGAAAATAGCCTGCCAAACATTTGAGAACGCCTGCTGGCCTAAAGACAATGTGTTCATTTCAAACGTACCAATACAATATAAACTAAAGAACAATTAACATAAGAACATCTCAAATTGATAAAATTTACTTTTCAAGGGGGCAGTGCCCTACTACAAGTGGTTGAGCGCCAGTCCTAACCTTCCCATCTTACACAGGCGACAAACACCATGTTGCAGCATATGCTGACCAATAATAATCCAATCAACAGAACACTGCCCGTGATATTTTTTTAAACTTAACTTGCAGTCATGGCAATTACACGATTTATAGCTCTGGAACGGCTGAACTGATTTGACTGAGAACTAGTGGGAGGTAGCTTAGAACCAGTAGAAAGACAGGCTTAATGCACGTAGGGTGGTGGGCAGGACGACGACTACCGGGTCCGCGAGTACGAAATAAACCTTTTTGACATTGAATTAACAGAGTTGGAAAAATTGATACCGCTCTGTCTTAATGCACACGAAATTGAAAATTGTCAGCGAAGACGGGTCGTCCGCAAGTGCGCGCAAGCGAAAACAGCGAGATAAAGATATATTTAGCGGAGTGCATTGTATGCGCACGAGCGGCCCTCTGCAAGGTCAATGGCACGTGTGGCGTCTCGCTCGCACACCGGAATTCCATATTTAAATCGGGTCCGCAGAAAAATGGCGGACGCCTCCATTCCTTTACGCATACGGAGAATAATAAACTTTTTTTGTGTACAACACGGTATGTGGTCGTATGTTGCGCTGAGATTTTTGTCATCCGCTAGGCTTTACGTTACTAAACCGAGATCGGTACATTTATGGGTAGTTCAATTTATAATTTTATCGGTCTTAAAGAGTTTGACAGTGGCCGGGCGAGTGTCTTAACACTGTCGCACCGTGGGTGAGCCATGCTGACGCACTGATGTGGTCGGCTCGTTCGAACTGATACCACGGGCTCACAGAATACTGAGCGTGAAACGGTACTTGTAGTACCGTTTCACTGTGAAATATATTTCTATTACATTTTTATTATACATTTTTAATATTAATTTAATAATTTTTAATTAGTTTATCTTTATTAAAAGATAAACTATGTTTGTTGACTGTTCTCAGATTTGGACGCATTCCTCAAGTCTTATTTTGCCGTAGGAGAAGCATGCTGAAACATATGCTGACGCACAAATTCGGCCGGCTCGTCCGAAGTGATACAACGGGCTCGCCGTAGCCCAGCCAGAAACAGTACTCTTGTACATAGTGATTCGCTGAAAGTGTATTGTACTCAAGCGGCGTAAAAAGCCGGCAACACAAACCCGCCTGTTCCGTTGCCCGTGTAATAAAGACGGAAGGGATTAGCATAATGCCGGATATGGGAAAAAATTAGGTTACGCCGAGGGAGCAGGGACCTCGCCACATTTGAACCATTAAGTTCGTCGGTGCATTAACATTTAATAAACGGAATCGTGTTCCTCACTTTCTGGAATTCATTCAGCAAGAGCTGCATCTGTAGCGGTGGACATGCGCATCAGTGTCCTGGCAGCCTTGGCCGATTTTGATGGACTTTCTTTTACTACTAACAATTGAAATGATGAACGCTTTCACATATAAATTAGACAAGTTTTTTGATAAATTTACATCGAATTGTGTATACTACGTATATTAATATCATTGTGAACTTCGTTGCTGAGTTGTTTTATAAGGTATCGAGTTCGAATTCCGGTCCAGATAATAATTTATAATTTATTTGGTATTTAGAAGGGCGAGTGTGTTAAATGTACACCCATCACATTTCTTATACCCAATGTATCACTGCTAAAAACATTGCACCTTCAAAGGAACCTCGAGGCCGCGCCTCGCCGTCGGCGTTCAGCAAAAGAACGTCTGTAGTCAAGGGCTGAGCGAAAAGGACTCACTCAAATTGAGCGCAGGCAATGTGGCAAAATTAATTAATGTCCCTTGTGGATTTGAAAAGTATGCGAGGGTCCGGAGTGTGCAAGTCATTGAAGCTGAGGCGACGGGCCGGCGCGACGCTCGAATCGCTTTGAATATCGTACGTTGCTGGTTTGCTTTGGGTTTCGTTCAATTTTTTTTATGGAAACGTGGGCTAAGGACTTAGGACAAGCGATCCTCCACCCACGATCGATGATATAATTTGGTTGCAGGTATCTATCCAAACAGCTCCTCCGAAAATTTCCGGTGATAAGTGCAATAGAAGATGCTAAGCAAACTAACATTTCTACGCAACGTCAAAGAGTCAAGATGATCGAAAAGTATATTTTTGCGCGGAGGAGTAATAAACATCCCTACTTATATCGCCTTTATAATATTGGTAGAATTACTCAGAATCAATGCGCTTTCGTCGGAGAGGTCGTAGTCTGAAGCGATAGAGTTTCTCGTGCTCGTCATTGGGGCGTAAAATCTCATGAATGAAAAGGGAAAATTGAATGTACCTATGTCCGATTAGGTTTTTATGGTAAAGCAGGCAACAGAGCGGGTTCTTCTTTGTTTAAAGATCACTGTCGGACACGGACAACCACGCCACAATCCATGCTTGCTGTGTAGCCGGAAAAGCGGAATATATTTTCCGACATATTTATCTTAAATGCAAAGAAGCTTGTATGATAATAATGAAATAATAATGTTGTTTTTACATCTTGTTCATACATACATAGTTATTTTTAAACGATTTGTTATTGAGACTAATTTTATAAAGTAATCGCTTTAACAATATTTTTATGTATTAATTGGTTTAGATTTTTTAAACAATTAAATATATAACATAACAGCTATCTTTCGGTTTTTTTTCTCTGCAGACTCATTATTATTATAAATAAGTCCCGAATTCGACTATAACGGAAATAAATGTTTCAGTTTGGTTTACGCCGCTTTTTCTGAACATCAAAATAAAAAATATACTATTTTTTACATACAATCTTCTAGCAGTAAAACCCAGAAGCGAGAAACATTGAAGTCAGCAAGCAGCAATGTATGCGCACTTTCAAGTGTTTCGCTCGTCAAACCGCGACGCTGTGATTGGACAAAGAGAGTTGTCTTTAAAAGCGCTAATGAAGTGTGGGTCGGGGAGTGCAGAATACAATTATTATTTATTCATTATATGGCAACTCAATATGAACACGTCATACCTATAGAACTTTTGCATCCGTATCGCCTTGATGAGTGTCGTTCCACAACTGAGCGTTTTTAAGCCATTATCATCACTATGTGGAACCAGTTGCAGAGGTATTTCCAAAAATACGACTTGAGGACCAGCAAAAAGAGTGTACCTATCTCTAAAAGGCCGGCAACGCACAAGCAGCACTTAACACTATATAACTACACATTTTTAACCGACACGCAAAATAGGATAGCCAACAATGGCGCCTTAGATGAACAGTAGACTCATTTCTTTTCAAAAAGATATCAAGGACATTTTAAGGTCATTTTTTTATAAATTGGTTGTAAGATCCGAATGCATCGCCGGGATTGCATGGCAAAACAAAAAATTCAAGTTAAAAGACTTTATTTATGAAAACGGAGGCAGACAAGCACGAGGCTCACCCGGGATAAACGTTCCACCGCCCATGGACTTGCAACGTTGCCGGCCTGTAAGAGATAGATACGTTTTTTTTGAAGGTGCTCAAGTCGTATTGGTTTTGTAAATACTCCTGCAGGAAGCTGATTCAAAAATATAAGTGCATAAGTAAATTTCCGAGATGCAAAATGTTTCAAGTCATTATTGAAGAGCGCACTGAACTCCGTCATAAACACTCGCTATTAAATCTTATCGTTCGCCAATACAAAGACATTATTCATCAATCATAAGGCGCATTTGTTAGCTGTGACGATCTGACGCCAGATGACATTTAACACGTGCGGCCAACACAGAATCTATTTGTTTGTTACGTCAAGTCGACCTAAGAAGTTTCATTCTCATATAATTACTACAATTACTGAAGTTCTGGTTTAAAATGTTAATTTCCGGTTTTGTAGGTTTCATACATGAGAAAACAACAATTTTCCTCTATTATTTTACAGATATATGTATAGTACATCTTTGATAAAAGTCGCTATATTTAATATAGTATTGTAAATTTAACAAATTCGAAAGGCTATTTTCAAAAAACTTTAATAATAACAATTACAATAGTTAAAAGCTTTTTGCAATAAACATGATTCAAAAAATTTATTTATGTTCACATTCATACTAAGCGCGTGAAATGACCTATAATATAAAACAAATTAATATCATTTACCTACTAGTACTGTATATATATCTATATCATTTGTTTAGCTTTTAGTCACATACGAATAATTCAGTGTTCCGCAAGGTGTGCATCGCCACACACTGGTGTACCTAATCATTAGGTATGCCTCGAAAAATTGGGTTCTCTTATAAACTCATTTTAAATAATAAGTAAGGGTAAGAGAAATACTCGGGACACATATCTTCAGGCGAGTGCAGGAACGAGAGGTTTTTGTTTAATGGTTTTGGTACTTATTAAATAAAAGTTGATTAATAGTTATCTACATAAGATATTTTTTTTGTTTGTGTACCTTTAAAATATTACCTTTTCCTAGTTCTTTGCACAGAAAAACAACAAAAAGTTTGCGGAACGCTGGTATTTTTTATTAGGTTTTATTATGCACTCCATACTTTATGATTCGTGTTTTTCCATTCTACGTGGTTGCGGTGAAGACTTCCTAGATATCTGTGATACATTTTTAAACCTTTGATACCTCTTATAACTTCGCATAAATATGGAAATATCTAATATATCTGGGTGTTTGATAAGGTATAGTGGACAAAGGAGCAGGTGGGTCTCTTATATGGTATTGAAAAACCGTATATGTAAGTACCGTTTTATGCTGAGTATGCCGTGGGCCCGCCATTTTGACGAGCCGGCCAAATTTCAGCATGACTCTCCCACGTAAGAAACACGAGCAACCATTAAAAACTATTTAAAATACAATGTACATAGAATTGCGAACCTTTTTTTCTCTTCTAACAAAAGCAATTTCCGAGCGAGGCACCGAGCCAACCTAATTGCATTAGCTGTCTAGATCATTTATCAATTTCTACAAGTACTGTCGCATTTGTCTATAACTTAGCATCAGATAAATGGCGCTTTTTTAAAGGTCTCCAAGTATCGGTTTGGACATACCTATGCAGGCAGCTCATTAAAAGGAGTGGTGGTGCGAGGAAATAATGCCTCTTTTTGAATTACATAATTAAAACCGTGAGAAAGCCTTCCTGAAGTCTGAAGTGAAACCTAACAAAATACCAACAATTTTAATACCAATACTTTAAAACTGCTTAAACAGCGTAAAATGCGACACACAAACAATGCGCGGATTGTGTCGCGGTTGTCCATGGGCGACGGTGTTCTCTTACCATATAGGAGACCCACTTGCTCTGTTATCCGCTATACCATAGTATCAGCTTCGTGCAAAGATATTTCGAAACCAATACGACTTGAAAGAGTGTACATACCCCTTGGAAGCCGGTAACGCACGCCCTGTAAGGGCTAGGGGTGTCCATGGGCAGAGGAGGTGTCCATAGGCATGGGCGAGCCTCCTACTCGTTAGCCACCGTTTCCATAAAAAAGCAGACAGACACAGAAATTACACTCGTCTTTTTCATAGTGGCTACTATTCAATGCGAGGCTTCCACCGCAGTCCGGGAATAACAGTTTTGAACAACAAAGGCTTATGATTGGCGATTGGCGGTTCACGCTTCGTCGGATTTCATTTGTACGCGGTGTTGCCATCGTTTTCAATTCTCGCGGATTCGTTCGGATATTAGACCTCCCCGGCATATATTTATTTGAACTAGTTCGGCTAGACTTAGGGGCCAGACGTTACTAATTATAATCGTAAAAGAATGAATTTTTAGTTGCTTTCTAAACAAAGTATTTATTTAATTTAAACATATTGAAACATAAATTGTGTTTTTTATGGCATAGCGGAGAACGGAACAGGCGGGTCTCCTTAATGGTAAAAGAACACCGCCGCTCATGGACAACCTCGTCATAACCTACGCTTTGGTAGTTTCCAGTTTACGCCGCTTAACCGGTATAACCTCCGATATCACTCACTCGGACATTGTAAATGTTCTATATGACGGTTTTCTGTGTGCCTGTGGTATCACTTCAGACGAAAATATAGAGGAAAATAGAGCAGGTGGATCTTCTCTACGATAAGCACCGACGCACATGGACAACTGCGACACAATTCGCGCTTTGGTTGTTTAGTTTACGCTAATTAAGCGGTGTAATTTCAAGGACCTCCGATCATCCTTACTATTAGCGAAACACAGCAAAAGTACACTATTACACTGAGCATTCTGGGAGCCAGTAGTATCACTTCTTCGGGCCGGGCCATTTAGTGCTTCAGCATGGCACTTCCACGGGTGTGACAGTATTAAGACAGTCGTCCGGCCACTGTCAAGCCATTCAAAGTCAAAAGTCAAAGATGTTTATTCTATTATTTATGAATTATTCAATTTTGGCTTCAATGAAGCTCATATTAAAGTACCTCGAGTACCGATTCAGAAGAAAATTAGCAGAAAAGAGTTGGGAAGAAACTCTGCTGTATTTTTGTTAATAAATAGTTAATTAGAATGTATCAGAATTAGTGCTTCGAAACATTATATGTCTTAAAACATAGGTCACAGAAGTCTTAAATGAGGGCCTGTTTACAAAAATATTTGCTCGTTCGAAAATGGAACGCAATCAGAGCCGGCTCGCCTTAAATACCGGACTTAATTGAAGAAGCGGGTTACGGACATAAATACATCCCCTTTTCCCTCACTGGGAATTGGGGTGGAAGATAATTGTTTTACACTTCATCTTGGAACCTAATAAAGCCGATCGATACATTAACTATCAGCGAGAAACAGTTCTTGTATTTTGTTAGTGAGGATGACGGAGACCCATAAACTTATAGTACAAAACACTGAACATTTTCACAGATTCACATGTCTGAACATTTAAAATTTAATTTATAATTTATTTGGTCTCGTGGCCGAGCGAGTGTATTAATACTACCGCACAAATTGGACATTCTCGTCCAAAGTGACACCACGGGCACACAGAATACCAGCGTGAATCAGTATGCCGCTCGTTTCCATCTTTTTAGTGATAGGTACGCCCTATTTTAAAGGTCGTATGGTGCGGCACAAGATGCCTTACAAAACGTTCAGTGTGTACTGACAAGCATCGCTTTGGTACGGATGAAATGATGTATTCTCTCTCTGTGTCTCGATAATTAAGAACACCTATGTAGGTAACAATGCAATTTAGGTCTTGCGAATGTGAAATGTATATCATTAGACGAAAAGGTAAAAAATCTTAATTAAAAAGTCCAGACAAGGTGAGCTGCGAACCCAGAATTTCTAATTTAAGTTCTGCCATTCACGCAACGCCACGCTTCATTGAATGCTGTAAAATTTTTCGAAGGAATTCGACTTTGAATACAAAGGAGTGTCGTTGATCACGGAAGCTTGAAATAATATTCGGGCGTCGGCTCATCTTAGGAAATGACAGTGTGGCCCTTGGGAAGTGGATCTCACTCATAATACTGAGCCGAGCACGGTACAGGCCGTGGTGGAGGTTTCGTGTTTCGTTCGATTGCAAGACTTTACATATATACAAATTATAAACGGTGTATTCACAATTTGTCAAAATATAGGGTCTTTTAAAAAAGAGACAATCGATGTTAATGATCTGTGGCAGCCTCTTGTTTTGGTGGTATCAGTCGAATCTGTATTTCTTATTCAGTCACTGATAAAAATCAGCACGGCAAGTTACGCGTTACACGTAGAGCAAACGTTGCGACCATTCGAGTCAGTCAATTCAACCAAATATCTTGAAACTCAAGCAGCAATCTCCTCACGAATCATTGTTGTCGGTGACAAATGCCATACTATGGTATGTTTTTGTTGAATTTCTTGCTTCTTCGACATAATTATCTCTTCTTTGTATTTATTTATCTGTATTTATTGTTCTATCATACATTTCTGATAACGATTGTATTCTAGTCGTGATAAACAATTGTGACATTTACATTTACAACACGATTCTGTTGAATTAATAAATGTATAAGGAATATAAATAATCTTGCAAACGTTTTGAATTGTATGTCACGTGTTAGCTAGAGTCTTAGGCGTTGGCTTTTTCGTGGGAGAGCCATGCTGAAGCATATGCTCACGCACTATTGGGCCGGTCTGTCCGGAATGGTGGTGAAGGGGTAGTTGTACTGTGTTTCGCTGAGTGAGACTATCGAAGCACAACAACTAAAGCGCGGCATGTGGCGCAGTTGGTGATGAGCGGCGGTGTTATCTTATCATACATTAGAACCCACCTGCTTCGTTGTCCTCTAAAAAAATTCTAATTGAATTTTTCATTAAAATACAGCCAAACTCAAACTCAAAAATAATTTATTCAAATAGGTCCCATAAGGAGCAATTTTGCAAATCAATCAACAATAGTAAAGATCCCATTGGTTCGGAAGGGATGCTTCTGCGAGAAAGACCAACAAGGAACTCATAGGTTTCATTTCTTTTTCGCCAAATTTTGGTGTCGCCGTTGGTTTATTTATATTTGCTAGTTTAAAATGTACCAGTTGGAGCTTGTGTAGAAGTCACCAAGCGTCTTTGTCGGCTATGCATTGCTTTCTTCATTAAAGCCAAGCTTTGTTCATATTTTTTGGCTTCTGTGATTAGCCATCACAAATTTGCCGGAGTCAGTATAATTATATCTACATAAATAAAGAGAACGGAGGCAAATTATAAACAATATTCAAAGAACGATACACTTCATACAGCCAAATGTGAACAAGTACCATATTTTAACCTTCACGCCTACCGCCACTCTGCGCGCTGACAAATTTAAAAAATGACGTCTCAGATTTGTCTTTGTACAAGGAAATTGTTGACACAAATCTCCCTGCACGTTGGGAATTTAAAACAAACGACTTTGTATTAAGTCCCCGGGGTTTATGTGAAGGTTAAGAATTTAGCAAGATTGAAATTCTTGCTCGGTTGATCTTGGCCATTAACTATTTCTACTCGGCTCATGCCTTAGAAGCGTTTCTTAACATTTGTGACAGGAGTAAAATTTGATAAAATTTCTGTCTTAACACAGACCACCTAGTTGGTTTATTAGTTTCGAGGTTTAAAACCAACATTATTCGAATGGAAATAAATAAAGGCCTATTCTATCTATCTATAAAAAAACATGCATAAATTTATTCAATATTTATTAATTTTACAATTCCTAGTAAATTATTTTTTTTAATTTCACCCGCGGGAGAGCTATGTTGAATCATGTTGACGCACTAATCACGGCTCAAAGAATACTCAACGTGAAATGATAGTTGTACTTGAAACGGTGCTTCTACTGTTTTTCGCTGAGTGACTGAGGATACCGGAAGCCCTATAAAATGCCGCTTAAGTGGCACGGTTGTCCATGGGCGGTGTTGTCTTAATATATAGAAGACCCGCCTGCTCCGTTGTTCGCTTCACCATAAAAAATGCACATTATATTCATAAAAGATGTGAATGCATATTGCATACTATCGCTCGAGTTAAGCGTTGCGGCGACTCATCAATTACTTATCTAATTTTATTATCCGTAGACCTCGTAGACCACTTGGGATACTTCCACGGACCACCAGTGATCCGCAGACCACCGATTAAAAACCACTGCTTAAGAGTGCTTCGTTGTGTGGACTTATTTCTTACTGAATATATTGTACTTTTCTTTAATTTAATCGAAGTAACTGGAGACAAAATGGCATTTAATAAAAAATTTACTATTTTATTGTGAAGCGGACAATGGAGCAAGTGGAACTCCTATATGGTAATAAAATACCGCTGCCCATAGCCAACGGCGCCACAGTACGCGCTTGCTGTGTTGCTGGCTTTTTACGCAATTTAGGCGAAAATTTTAAATGCCTCCGATGTCCTCACTCACTCAACGAAACAGTGCAAGTATCGCTTTACGCTGAGTATTCTGTGATCCGTGCTATCACTTCAGACGAGTCGGCCTGAGCGTCGTGAATTAGCGAGTCAGCATATGCTTCAGCATGGCACTCCCACGGGTGGGATGGGGAACTTTACTTCATTTTTAATATTTTCACATAGTTTGGAGTTCAAATGATATAATATGAATGTAATGCTAAAACTAATGACGGTTTAAATATATCAAACGATTCTATGGTTACCTTTAATGTTGGTTCGGAACACCGATGTCTAGTAGTATGTTGTTTAGATTACCTGAAACATAAAAAAATATAATTTAGTTCTAAATCCCAATACATGGCAGGGTACTCTCGTTGAGCCGGTAAAATAAATATTTTTACTAAATATAGTAGTAATAAATACATTGCTAGTTTGAACGCGCTAACGTCAGGAACCGGTGATCCGATCTGTACAACTTTCTCAGTGTTAGTCCATTGATCGAGGTAGGCTATAAGCTTTATTATAATTTCAAAAAATTTGGGATCCTTACTATAATCCTCATAATCCGATAATTAAACGCAAGGTGTAAAAAGATTCGAAAATATCACCTAGCAAGAACGGTGTCTAGGATCGCGTGCGATGCGAAAGCTATGTATGTACACACAACTTAGCAGAATATAGAAGTAGATCCTTACATTTTAGGGATCTCGTATTAAGATTATAATTTCTAATGATTAAAAATCCGTGCGAGATACTAAAATAATAAGTAGGCAAGTCACGTAAGTCGGCCCCGTAAGCGAGACGTCTGTCTGTTGGATCCACTAGTAGCAGTGGTCTCGACAGGTGTTTCGGGGGTCTGCGAGCATATATATTGAATCGGTAGAGGTCCGTGGATGAAACACCGTTTGGACTGCGTTCGTTCCATGACATGTGGAAGTCTAACTGGCCTCAAATCCGGCTTAGCCCACGTGACAATGGCTTACCATCGAGACAATTTTGAGAAGACGCGCGTCGGCGTGTGTGTGAAGTCTCTGCGAAGGGAATACAACATTTGAGCTCGCTTTCGCTGTAATTTAGATAGGTTTTATGAAATGCTAGGCTTTCTGATGACAACTATTTACAAAAACTAGTCTAGAAGAAGCAAGAATATACATTGAAAGTAAAATATTATAAAAATGTAGTATATGTAGACTATTTGATTTTTTTATGACAACCTCGGCAAACGAGCAGAAGGCTCAACTAGGATAAGCGGTCCTCAGCCCATGGACACCGCCTTTGGAAAAGGCCTTGGAGAGCTGAGGGGACGTTGCCGGCCTTTACGGGATAGGTACGCTATTTTTTGAGGGTCCCTAAGTCGTATTGGAGTGAAAATACCTTTACGGGCAGCTTTTCTACAATGTAGGGGCACAAAATGCCTTGAAATGCTCAATTGTGGAACGACAAACATCGAAGTAATAAGGAAGAAGCGGTATTTTGCCTCGATGTTCGGCTATGATTCAGCCGAAGGTATCCATCCAAAAGCTGCTCAGAACGTCTGCCGCAATACAAGCAATAGAAGCTGCACGCCTGTCACGAGTATGTAGCGATTTCCTCATCAATTACATTCATTCAATACTTCGAAGTATGCGCACCCACAGTATCACGTTGCGTAGGCCGGAGCCACACCCAATAATATAACGCCGTCAATTGATCCTTTGTAGCGTAACATCCTTCGTTCAATCTAAAAATAGTTTCAAAATAGGGCATTTATAAATTGGGGCCCCTCTTTCGGCCCCTTGGGGCCTTTTGGGATGGGTGGAGCGAAGTCTCGAAACCTAGTTTTTTGAGGGAATTTGTATTTGAGAGCCTCGTAGCTAAGTGGTATAATGAGAGGTATCGGGTTCGATCCCCGGTCTTGAAATTATACCGCTTAACACAGCTAGCGTGGTTTGGGGCGAGGTTGCCCATGGCCAGCGGTTCTTAGAGGAGATCCGCCTGCTCCGTTTCCAGCTATTATATAAAAAGCCTACTTTTTCTGCCATATTTGTAGGGTAAAGAATGAACAGTTCTGTGCCCTGATGGGAACGACTGATGAGTTGATAATGACTTCCATAGTACTTCACAGCATACAACAGAGTTGGGTGTCATCAGTGTAAACTCTATGACATTTTGAAATATTCTTTGAAAGAGGTTATTCTTTTAAAGGTTTCCATTTAAGTTATTCTCTCTATGTTTGTCTCTGATTAAAATGTTGATTCATGGTTATAATTTGTACCTTTTGAACTCTGTTTATATTCTTGATCGATTCTCTATCGTAATTTATGTAAATATTATTATACTTGCATTAGGAAAATTGTGACGGCTGGTTACCGAAGCCAAAAAAATAAGGTAAAGAAAGGTTTCCATTGTGTAGTTTTTCCTATATGCTGTGTATTGAAGTTCCGTCACGTCATAATGTGTATTATGTAGTTCCAATTCAAATATTCTTCAATCGTATAAATATTGGACAACGGGCCGGCGGGTCTCCTATACGGAAAGAGAACACCGCCGCCCAAGAAAAACGCGCAACTGTTCGCGCCTTGGATATGTTGCCGGCTTTTTACGACGCTTAGCGGCACTTTTAAGGGCCTCCGATATCCCCACTGACTCTGCGAAATACAGTACAAGTACCGTTTCACACTGAGTAGTCTGTGAGCCCGTGGTATCACTCCGGACGAGCCGGCCCAATAAGTGCGTCAGCATTCGGTTCACGTATTTCAGATATGTATCTCCCACGGGTATATTAAGACACTCGCCCGGACACTTGACGAGACCGAACAAATCATAAATTAAATTATAACTGTCCGGATCGGGATTCGAACCCGATACCTCTCGCTCCATGGTATACTTTTAAAACCATTAAGCTACGAGGCTCTCGCAAACGTGCTTGTTACTAGCAGTTTATATATACGTAATACATTGGAAAGCATTCCCATCCGAGACCTATACTTAGTATCGCCACCCACATGTTACGACTCCGACTGCCGCATCGATTTATTTTATGACGCGCCTCATATAAGCCATTGAAGCCAGCCCAGTTCACATCGCCAACTAATATTCAAAACATTACGTTATCATTATGACAAATAATTCATGTTGAAATCCTCGTACCTAAATGGTTTTATAAGTCTTCCATGAAGCGAGGGGTATCGGATTCAAATCCCGCTCCGATTCATCCTTAATATTTTGACGAATGAAAAATAGACGCTGAGCGTCTCCAACGTATCCAATGTGGCCCAGGGAGTGCCATACTGACGCACAAATTGGGTAGTCTTGTCCGAAGTGATACCACGCGCTCACAGAATACTCAGCGAGAAATTGTATTTTTACTCTAGTACTGTGTGTCACTGAGTGAGTGAGGATATCTGAGGACCTTGCAAATATGCAGCGTAAACAGCCGGGAAGACAACGGCGCGTTTATTCATGGGCGTCAGTGTTCTCTTATCATCTAGGAGACCCACCTGCACTGTTGTCAGCTATATCATAAAATAACATATATAAACTCAACATTTCATAAAAATATGTATTAGATTAATATTATTTTATATATTATTGCTACATAATAAAAGACCGAAACACATTTGATATATAAACCATTCAAATGCATTTTAAGAGGCATTTGATGGATCCAATATTAAAATCTGCGACGGAGTTTTTATTACTACAATTTTTATAGGATATAAAACTAGATGGCGCGGGTTAATGGCCACCTGTTATGAAATCTACCCTCATTTTAAAACAATGTATACGCCATATTGGTTTTGCATCTCGGTGTAATAAGTCGCGAGCGACGGATCTATTTAATACCATTTCCATAAGAAAGCGTTGGACTGCCTACACTTTCACTCGGTAATTCTGAGCGTTTAATAGTAATATAAACGTATTTTATGATTAAATAAATTTCAATATTAAACTATATTACAATCCGCTATACCATTTAAAAAGTACAGACAACATTTCATATAAATTGGTTTGAGTGAGGATATAGGAGACCCCTAAAACCGCTTTACCGGTGTAAAAAGCAGGCAACACAATGAAAAGGAGTCCGCTTTACCATAAACATATCCCATAGGATTATTAGTGAGCGCGCATTGATCTAATTATATTAAAGTGTCGTCGGCTACGGGCTGAGGCCGATACGGCACGTTGATTGGTTAGAATTGGAGCATCCCGGCTGTATGTTATCCGGCGTTAGGTATTTTAATGTGGATACCGCTATCCGTTCCTATGGGTCCGCCAATTAAAGCAATTGCCAACTCAGTTTCGCGTCGTCTCGAATCGTCGGTCAACTCGGACGCTACGTTTTTTCTCACCTTTTTGAGAGAGTAGCTAAGGGGTCCAATAAGTCTACCATGAGCGAAAGGATCGGGTCAGATATCAGAGGTCCTAAAAATGCCGCTTAAGCAGTGTAAAATTCTGCAACACAACCAATGCGGGGATTGTGACGCCCGTTGTCCATGGGCGGTGGTGTTCTCTTACCATATAGAAGACCCACCTATTCCGTTGACCGATATACCATAAAAAGCGTAAAAAATATAACAGTTACCATCTATATATTGCGATTCAGACTGGCGTATCGATTGAATCACCAACTCTTATTGAAAAGTCATTAGTTACAAGAAATCTTTCATTTTGAGAGCCTCGTAGATAGTGCTTATATAAGTCTACAACGAAGACAGAGGTATCGGATTCGAATCTCAGTCTAAACAAAAAAAACATTCTATATCTGGAAGTGCTTGGGGGTCCAGGCGAGTGTCTTAACACTGTCTCACCAGTGGGATGGCTTATTATTTACCAATTTTCATGCCTGTTGCTATGTTGCGTAAATCTAATTATGATCACATAAAACAAACGACAGGCTTCAGTTCACGACACAAAGTTATTCCTTTTTTTATTGAAAATGTTACGTAAACACATTTAATTAACGACATTCACACAATACTTTAGACTGTATGGCAGCCGACATGACGGTTGGAGTCTATGAATGTCTTTTGCGATGCAAGTGTCGAAATATTTTAACACATGCAACCTCTTTAGTTTACATGAAAAAATCACTTGGAAACAGTGTTCGAAATTGAAATAACCGTCGGAAAACACCTATCGGCAAATTGTTTTGAAAAAGTTTTACGTAGTCTGTTGCAGTAAATACAGTCGCCGCGTCGGGCACTCGCTGCAAATGTACTTTTATTTCATTTTGACTTCTCGCTCCCGGTTTATTTTAAGCGTCTGACGCTCTTTGAACCTTTACTTTAATATCTTAGTCAATTTGAGAGTACGATTTTCAGTCCTTTTATCATCAAAGCGACAAGATTACTTTCATGGCTAATTTAAACATTGAAATAATTTATTATTAAATTTTCAAGCTTTTTTTAAAACATTTATATGTTTACCGTAGTTGTTTAGAAGAAATTAAGCCTTTTTTATAATTGTTTATTGTTTAGAGTAATAACGTTCAGTCTAGACACTGACACTAAACGACTCATGCCATATGTCACTGTCACGTGCTGCTGTCATTCTTTCGCTCGCCAACAAAATGGCGTCCCTATAGTAAGTAATTTTATGTATATACATGAAATATATATATATATATATATTACTCCAAAAGAAAATATCTTTTAAATTTAAATTTCAAGAATAAGATGAAAAACTACTTATTGAAAATTACATACTAATATATTTATTATAATATTGTGTCGATAGATGATGGGATAGATAGATGTGTTTTGTGACCCAGATGGGGCCAAAGACTGTCACGTCATGAGGTTTTGGGCGATGGACGGTGAGACTATCTTAAGTGAGCATCTTCTTGTTCCTTATAAGATACAAGGGTTTGGTATATTATTAGCAAACATTGCATTTTCAACTGAGTAAGAAAGTGAAATGCATCGCACGACGTCCTTTTTATTCTTCCTTTTATCTTATTTCATCCACAAATACATTATAAGGCACTGTTGTGGGCGTTGGAGTCGTCTCTGCGGCGATTCAATTGTAAAATAGTGTAGCCAGTGGACGGGCAGTGGTCATAAGCAAACCTAATTACAGCATAATTCATTAAATTATTGTGATTATGGGCGTGTGTGTGTAATAACGGTGCCATTTATATATTTTTATATGGTGTAGTGGACAATGGAGCAGGTCTTGCATTTGGTAAGAGAACTCCACACTCAGAAGAGAAGAGATGCTCCACAGTTTGCGCATTGGTTGTGTTGTTGCTTTTTAGGACGCTTAAGAGGCTTAAGCCTTCGATATCATCACTTAGCGAAGCAGAAGTGCCGTTTCGAGTACATCTACGCTGAGTATTTAATTATTGAGTTTAATTTGTTAAAATGAAAAGCATCCACAAGCATCAGGACGCTTCGACACCTCATTCAAGCGAAATCGATCCACAAACGAAAGACGAGTGAAACAATGCCAAAAATACACGAAGAAGAATATTATTTATGGGTTTATTAAATAGAGCTCCCTACGATCTCAAATGCCGAGATGATCATAGACAATTTCGCTTGAGTTAAATTTCGTATAAAAATGCAGATAACTTGGTTATAAATTTACAGTGACGTCATCGCGAAGTTACGTGACCTCCCGCCTGCAATGATTCACAGGCGCCGCGCATACCACAAGCGCAGAGGCAGCTAATAGGAAATGCCACGGTATCATACATTTTATGTTACTCTATGCTTTAATCACCACATTATAAGCAAGGTCGCTCTCCGTCTGTCCCTATTTTGTTTAGAAACTACGCAAAGAGTTTTGATGCGTTTTTTTAAATACATACAGTGATTATTTTTTTAATTAAGAAAACTTTTTATATACAAACGGTGGCAAACCAGCAGGAGGCTCACATAGGGCAAGCGGTCCTCCGCCTATCCACAACCCAGTCCGTGCAGAGCCAGAGAGATAGTGCGTTGCCGGCCTTTAATGACGATGTACCTACGCTCTTTTCTTGAATGTCCTCGAGTAGTATTGTTTTGGAAATACCCCCGCTGGCAGCTGATCGCACGGAGTGATGTTGCGCGGCACAAAAATGCGCCTTAAAAACGCTCAGTTGTGGAACGAGTCTCAGGCCCCGCTGGGCCACAAGCTTTTCTCCTCTACTGGTCTGCGAGCCTATGTGTGGGAGCCGCAGTATCTCTGGCCTGGAATACCTAATCTAATGTTTGCTGTTTATTTTACTAAAGGTTCCGTGAAAACCGTTCTTCAATCCCTAGAGGTCCATATGTGAAATAGGTTGGGAATCACTGATATCGTGGAAAAACATTAATAATTTAAAAATTTAATTTTTTTTAAATTGTTTTGCAGGCAAGGGAGTATGCGGGTTTCCTCTATGGTATGAGATTATGGCGAAAAATTTGATGAGAAGTTCCAAAAATCACTGCCAAAAAAATATAGTTGCAAGACGTCTTCAAGAGTCTTGCAGGCTTAATCTTGTCCTAACTCTTATACGGTTAGTCTTGGTCTTGGAAAATTAGGTGGTCTTGGTCTTGTGCAAGGCCAAGACTGAATTTGGGCAGCACTGCTGGTAAGCCACAGACCTAGCAGTTACAGAAGAAAATCTATTTCACAGTTTTATATTATTACATAAAACAGATCGTTACGAAACTCGCAATTTTACGGCCAGAAGTTATCTGTTTTAAATTTTAATTTATGTCGGAAAACTTCTTAATTATGAGTTTTTCCACTACAAATGGGGTGCGGTGAACTCGCAGAGCCATTACATTTTTCCTAGCGTTTTTTTCTAAGTATAATGAAAGCTATACCAAGTATCTTCTACGCTGTTGTATTTATATTACCTAAAAGGCCGGCAACACACCCACGCGGTGGCTAGCAAGATTTGAGGTGTCCATAGGCAGCTTGTTCGATGCCTCCCTATTTTCCTTAAAAAATAATAATAACTAAATATTTTTTTACAGAAATATTCTTGACATCATTTCAAAATGCTGTTATCGGGTACCTAACCAAGGTTACCTGTGACCATGAACCAAAATAGCTTCATAATCCCCAGGGATTAAGAGATTCAAATGTGAACGTTGATTTTGTTGGCCACCATTTCAATCACCAAAGACATCGAATACAGCAATTTGTTTGAAAAATAAATGGCGCCTGCGCGTCAATGTTGCTGAAATGATGATGATGATTAAATGTCGATACTTTTTATATTTAAATGACATATATTCAGTTATCTCTTCCTCTTAGTCTAAGAAATCTAAAGATTTCGATTTATATTAATATAAAGAAAACTTAAAAAGTAGTTTGCCAAAGAAGTTTCATTTCTGACATGTATACATTGCACGCACTTTTTTATTTTATCTCTTTGGAAAAAATTAGTTGAATAAGAAATTAAGACCAGAGGTGCCAGCCAACATCCCAACATTTGCTCTTTAGATGTTCGATAAACCGCCCTCGCCGGAAACGGAGGCGAGGAGCAATTTATGACGCAAAACCCACTCCGGTGAGCTTCCGACCGGCCGCGACGGCCTAAGCCGAGGTTCGTGTTTTGCAGTAGACGCCCTTGTGCTAGGCGCGACACAAATCAATCAGAAGCTGTGCAGGCCTTATGGCGACAGCGATTGTCGTTTCTAAGAAAAAGATGTTCGAAGCATAAAATAGCGTTTCATCTCGATAGCGGAGAAGCCAATGCAAAACATTTCAGTGTGCACATACGCCTACATACAAATTGGCATAATTAGCATAGCTAATGCGTGATTTAGGTCATCGCTCAAGTTATTTATGAAGTGAGAAACGAAATTGAATGAATATTTCATGAGATATACGCTGAGCTTGGATCGTTTTAACAATAGACATTAGATTAATCATTGTAGCGAATAATCTCGAAAATAGGCTATCATTCTATTTACAGCATAAGGTCTACTTGAAACAGGGTCTTAAGTATTCTATCACTCTCTTTCTGATGTGTATTCGTTGTTGTAAAAACGAGACAGAACATTATCAATTATATAATTTATGCAGTTTTTAAGGGGGTAAAAATTTAATTATCACAGAGATTGTCACTTTCACGCTCACGTGCACGTGTAGTTGCAAAAACGAGACAGAACAATAAGAAATTATCTGGTTTTTCCAGTAAGCGATTGGGCAGGTCTCTTTAGTAGGCGGTCACCGCCGCCCATGGACACGTGCATCACGATCCACGACTGTATTGTATAGCCGCTTTTCACGTCGCTTGGCCGCTATAATTTCACGGTCCCTGATATCCTCTCACTCCTATCCTCAGCGAGACACTGTATGCGTACTGTACAATTCCAATTGTTTAATTACACCTATAGATACGTAATTCATTTATATATATGGGCTTGATGACAGCACGAGCCCGAGCACGAGCCGTGCGGGGCTCTCGCTCGGCTGCACAAATCCGTATCGCGAAAATCAGTATCATGTGATCATGTAGTGTTTTGTAATATATATCGGATAACATGAGGTCGTCGCTCGGTCAATATTTACACCACAGGGTTGGCAACGATCAAAATCGCAGTGTATGTGTGTGTATAAGTCTGTGGTTCGAGTCTCGAGACTCGCGCCAGTCGCGGCAAAAGTTAGCTCAGCCCGCGTCAAACCGTTAGAAGAACCTATTGGTGGGCATACAGCCTACATCGTCACCCTTTTTTACCTTCACAGTAAGCTTGGCTAGGATAAGCGGTCCTCCACCTACCCTAGTTGGCGCTCTTTTAGAGATGACTGCTGTTGTTATGAAGTCCCCAAGGCGTATTGGCGTGGCAATGTCTTTGCAGGGCTGATTCCACAAGAGCGGTGCGCGGAACAAAATGCAAGTTTTTCTAACAAGGCAGGTTATTCAGGTTAAGGTTTTATTAAATCCACACTCGGCACATATGCTGACGCCCAAATGGGGCCGGCTCGTCCGAAGTGATGCCACGGGCTCACAGAAATTACAGCGTGAAACAGTATTTGTACTCAGTTTCTTAGAGTGAGTGGGAAATTCGGAGGCCCTTAAAAACGCCGCTTAAGTGGAGTAAAAAGCCGGCAACACAACCAATGCTCGGTCTGTGGCACGGTTGGTGATTGACGTTGGTGTTCTCTTACCATATAGGAGCCTCGCCTGCTCTGTTGTCCGCTATACTATAAAAAAGTCTAATAGTTCTCTTGAAAGCGAGTGGCAACAGCCCTATACGGCCCAGTATCCCCAGCGTTGCGGTTAAAATCCGATATCCATGAGCTACTTCACTGAAATATATATCATAATATTCTATTAAGTGGAATATATACAGGAAATGTTCAAGCTTTTTCATATAACCTATGTTTATTTGACAATTTATGAACTTGCGTGTCTTCAATAATCGTGTTTTATCGCAGGCCTTTTGAAAGGCCGCTTAAGTGGCGTAAAAAGCCCGAAACACAACCAATGCGCGGACGGTGGCGCGGTTGTCCATGGGCGGCGGTGTTTACTAACCATTTATAAGATATACCTGCTCCATTGTCTGCTATAACACAAAAAGTACTGTTAGAAACAACATTTAAAGCATTTTTATGAAATAGCAGATTGGTCACTTATATGGCAAGACAACACCGCAGCCTAGACAACCGCGCGACAATCTGCGCTTTGGTTGTGTTGCTGGCTTTTTACGCCGCCTAAGTGTCACAATTTCAAAGGCCTCCAATATTCTCACTCAGTCAGCGAAGCAGAACAAGTAAAGTTTCACACAGTGGATTTTAGGTTAATTTGAAATTAGTTAAACAATGAGAGCTATTGTTATGACTCAAATATTTTCAACTATTTTTAATTACGAGTAGGTATATAGAATTATAATTAAGTAAAAAAATAAACCGCTACAATAATATTTATTTTTGTTTAAAGGCTTTCGAAACATAAGAAAGTATCGCCTATATAGTGATTGGAGAGTATTAGATAGAAAACACCGCCAAACATTTATTGCCATTCGCCAATCTTTTCTAATATTATTTGCTAATTATGAGGAGAAATTTTTACATTTGTATTTTGGCGTATAGCGTGAGCTAAGAAAGCTACCGAGTTTATGATGAAAGTTGTTCCCCCGAACGCCAGCAAAAAATAATAAAAAAATAAAAAATATAGCAATAAAAATATGACAGTGATTCCCAAGCTGTGGTCCGCAAACCCCGGATCCCCTGTACGCGAGTATGGATATGAGGGTCCGCAGTGACATCTCTGGACCATACATGAATGCTAATAATAAATAAATTACCTATCATTTGCTGTTTAGTACAATTTAGAAATAAAAGTAATTTTGTTATGTTTGGAGCAACGAGCCCAGATGTGGTAAAAGCCTGCGTGTATGCTGAGCTAGCTGCCACCGCTTTGGACCAACAACGCTTAGCGCCTCCAGGCTCTATGCTCCCAGGCCAGGCCGTGGCTGTAACCGATTCAAAGAGCGTTTAAAGTATAGGAAATGCAATGTGAAAATGATTGGCCCCTACTACGCTTCGCTAATTACACTTTCCACTCCCTCGCGCAGGTGGAAGACAAACCACTGCTCCGTCCTATTGTTGGCAAAAAGAAAAGGACAAATTACTCCAACTGCCTACTTCGATTGGCCTCTGCTTCGGCGTGTACAATTAGAACCACCAAGTAGTTTGGTGCTATATTTCGGTTCTCTTTAAAATTTTCATTTCAAACTTTTTCTCTTATTGTATTTGTCTTTTGGTGTTTTTTATAGTATAGCGGACCACGCAGCCGCCGAGTCTCCTATTAAGCGGAATTTTTAAGACCATATCCGACTCACTCAGTGAAACACACCATTTCTAGCATAACTATCTTTTCACGCTGATTATTCTGTGAGCCCTTCGTAACACTTCGATATGGCGGTTCCACGGGTGCAACAGTATTAGGACACTCGCCTGACCACTCACAAGTGCCTATAGAGACCGAATTTTCTTTTGAATCATCTCCAAAGGTACACTTAGGCTTCATGTGCACATTAATTTGACAGCTGAGATTCAGCGAGGATTCGGCACGATCTAATGCAACTGTTGCAAGCTTGAATTCGACTGGTTCCTGTCGGAGGATGCGGGCAGACGTGGGCCCTCGATTGGATTGAATAATCGCTCGTCAAATCAGTCCATGCTGTTGATGTTAGCTATGGCTTCTACCGACGGCGACTTTTTGAATATTTGTACGCCTTTTCCCATTTACTTTTTCGTTTTATTCGTGTAGAAAGAGTCAATTTTTTATATGGTATGGTGAACAACGGAGGAGGTGGGTTCTCTTATATGGTAAGAGAATGAGAAGGAGAAAGAGAGTGTGAGCCTAATGCTGAAACCATCTGTCCACTTAACGAGCGTACAAGCAGGTATTACTAGGTATTATTGCTATGTTTTACTTATATTCATAAGTAAAACATAGCAGTGCCAGTTCGTTGGCTGAACGAAGTGAAGTGCAGCTTAAGAAATATACTTACAGCTATCTTCCGAAGAAAACCACCTACAAAACTGGAGTACCAACCTGAAACAAAAAATTATAAGGTGAGATCTAATGGTTAAGGTTTTAGAGATGCGTTTTAATTCAATGCATTATAATCTACCCATATATCTATACTCATAGTAGCGACCCGGCAATCATTGAAAAGTTTCTATTTGACAGCTAAATTTCCATAAACTCAATGGTCCGTCATATATTGAATATATTTGAGACAAAAACTGTAATAAATGAAGAACCGCTGCACAGATTTAGTACAAACTTCACGTAACCAATCTACTAAAAAGTCCAAGTAAAGCCTAAACATTTGGTTTTGGATAGGTGAGCCAGTTCTTGAGTTATAAGATTAACAACGAAAGAGACATTCATTTTGGTATATTATATATAGATTTTAGAGGTCATGTTTGTGTGTTTGTAGGGAGTAATCTCTGGATACACTGAACCAATCTTGAAAAATTTTTCATCAATAGAAAGCTACGTTATTTGTGAGTAACTATTGGCTATATAATTCCCGAAAACCAAAAGTTCTTTTCGGATCGTCGCATTTGCAAAGTAAGCCGAAGAAAAACAATATTGTTACGAATGCTGCCTTAGCGATGAGATAGGTGTTTCATATATAAATGTTATGAGTCGTCCAATACAAATTCAGTTTTTGAATCTAATTTTATTTGAATACTTTTATGATCCAGCACGGAAAATACACAAAACCTTTAATAAATTATATGGAAAAATGTTTGCAAAGGTAATGAATGAAAAATTTCCATCTCAATCAATGGTAATTGTAACGTATTGGTGTTCCAAAGGTTTTTAATTATTTCTTTGTTCGTGTGTATGGGCACGCTGAGAGATGGGCAGCGGCTTTGTGGGGGCCGCACTGCCCCCGTTCGTCTTAATTGTTTCATGTGTGTCATATTCGTAAGTCTTAAATAAATAAACCTACCAGTATAAAACCAAGGCTATAAATTTCAAGTTTCGGACAAGGGATTCATGTTAACAGTCGCCAAAGATTAAAATCACTCACTTTATATAAAAGCTTCGAATAGGTTTTCTGTCTGAAGATACATTCGTTTAGTGGGCGATGAGCGTGCAAAATATTATATTTCTGCGAACGACGAAATCTTCTTAAGGAATTGAGCGTGACCAACAAGCAGGCCACACTTTCATAAACCACTTTTATAAAAATCAGCAGATAAAAGAGCATGACAATCCCCTAGGATAAGCTGTTAACCGCCCATGGTCACTACTAACCTGTTTTTTACCCACGGCAGAGCAATACTGAAGCATATGCTAACGCACTAATTCGCCGGCTCGTCCGAAGTAATAATGGTATATATTGGACTCACGTACTCTGCGTGAAATGGTAATTGTACCTGAAACTGTACTTGTACCGCGTTTCGCCGAGTGAGGGAGGATATCGGAGGATCTTGAAAATGCCGCTTAAGCAAGAGCAATGCACGGGCTTTGGCTCGGTTGGTTATGGGCGGCGGTGTTCTCTTACCTAGGAGAGCCACCTTCTCCATTGTCCGGTATACCCCAAAAATCAATAAAAAATCCAAAAAGCGTAAATTGTAATTGGTTTGTTGCGAGTCAACGGATATCCCACTTGGCGCTGTTCCTTTCCTATCAAAAACCGGTTCAAAGTTCTAAAATTGTAATTACTTAGTGTAAATACTAATGGTCGGTGATAATTATGTAACAAATACGCTCGTCACGAGGCCAGCGTGTGCTGATAAGTGATAAGGCGCGGCGTCTGCTCGCTCCGATATCACTGCGCCGAGGTATTTACCTCCGGGGACAAGTTGTGCCAGCCCGTTGCATAATAACTTCTATTTTATATGATGGCTCTCGTATGTGGTGAGAGGACACCGCCGCTCTTGGACACGATCCGCTTTTTGCTTGTGTTGGCCTCCGATTTCCGCGCTCACTCAGCGATATCAGTATGAGTACCGTCTATCGCTGAGTATTGGAGCCCGTATTGTTATTTCGGAGGAGCCGGCCCAAATAGTACGTAGATACTTCAGCGTGGCCCTCCCCCGGATGTGAGTGTTAAGACACTCGCTCGACCATTGTCAATTCCTACCAAAAACTATATAAATTATAAATTAAATAATAATTGTTCGTACCGGGGATCGAAGCCGAAACCTCTCGCTCCGTGGTTCTCTTGATGTTAAGAGACTGACCCAATGACACTGTCTTACCAATGGTAGAGCTCAATAAGGCCGCAATAATATCACATCGCCGATTACGAAAAATAAATAACTAAAAAGCAAATTATTTAAATTATTTTTAATAATTTGCAATGTCCAATTTAAAAACCCAAATGACCTAAATAGATGAGAAATCTTTAGCAATGATTAACATTATAGCTAGGGGCAAAAGTATTTTCGTATTTTGAATATATTATTAGTAATCAAATCTCTTTGACTGTACTGAATGTTACTGGGTGGTTTTAATACCATTAAATGTTGACAATCTGAAGATACAAAAAAAGAAAATAAAACTAGTTCTCGCCGTTTTTCAATTGTTTTTCAAGCAAGCAAAATGGACATCTGTGACGAAGAAATTCGGTACATTTTAAAGTTTTATTACAAAAAAGGTAGAAATACGACGAACGCCGCGAGTAAAATTTGTGCGGCTTATGGATCTAATGCAGTTTCAATAAGAGTAGCACGAATGTGGTTCAAGCGTTTCAAG
>DWCF01001532.1:0-29765 GCA_018230265.1 Delias oraia | reverse complement strand
AAAGAGTTGTCGTTAAATGGAGAGAAGAAAAGGTGGATGGAAGACAAGCTAAACCAACTAAAGCCAATTGATTTTGATGCTTTAGGGAGTTTGTCGTGAAAATGAGGGACGTTACATGGAGTTTACACTGTATATAATTTATCATATTATTATGTTACTTGAGACATTATGTATGTAATGGACATTATTCTAGTATTTAAATTATGTAGACACCTAATACTGTAGTATAGAAGAATATCCTGTCATTGTTAGCATGTAATATATTGCATATTATATAAATACATCACAGATTATTTTTCAGTTAATTTAAGTCAGTCACATACATACATTTTATTAAGATAACTTATAAATTCAAAAATCATTAACAACACTCTCTTTTAATTTTTAATGTTACTATATAGTGCTTTTTATTTTTTTTTATGACAATTTTCTGAGCATTGCTCATTTTCTGCTTACAGCTTAAAAATAAGTTGACAGATATAGGACACATGTGTCTGAATGCAACTGAGCAGCGTATTAGTACCCAACCCAATATGACCTATCAAAATAAGGCAACATCCACTATCACGTCTGCAGATTTAGATATTTCTAATGTAAGTATAAAGAAAGAGTCACCATACTTCACCTTACCACTGTTCTATCGGCTTTGAGAAATATTACAGTGAACATACCCTTTTTTATTTTCAGAATATAATATAGTATTTTATTACATCCTTAGTGTTTCTCTATATATTTTTTGTCTATATGCTGAGTTGAATAAATAGAATAATTAGAAACTCCTCAATTACAAATCCTTTCATATTTTCAGATTTAAGGTATTGTGATTTGTATTTTCAGGAGACAGAACCAGTACTCCCATTTCAACAGCCACCTGAGAATATAAAAAATCAAAATATAATTTCTACATTAGGTATGTTTATTTCCACTTTTATTCCATTTATCTTTTTATAATTGAATGTTTGGTTGCCTCACTAAATATGAGAAAGGCTGGATCTATTTGCCTTGTTCTGAAATTAAAATATTTGTGTGTGATTCATAAACTAGTTTACAAATGGTAATCACTCAATACCTATATAATCCCAGGTAAGTTTAAATTTGTTTATCTAATTTTTTATTCAATCACTATGTACAAAAATATATACATACATACTAGTGCTCCTGACCCATGTCTTCCATCCCGGTACAACATCAATCGCTTACAACTAAAGTACCCTCCATTTTTGTATTTGATTATAATCAAAAATATCCTTCTCCTACCTACCAATTTTCAACTAAATCAGTACAGCCGTTCTCGATTTATTAATAATGTAACTAACTTGACTTATTTTATATATGTATAGAGATACATATTATATAAAAATACAGAGTAAAAAAATAAATATATTTAATGAATACATACACAAAATAAATTCATACAAGTGGATTTAGCACTTTACTTGATACCCTAGATACTAAATACCGACTGCAACGCCATCTTCCGGGTTTATTTATAAATCTCAAGCATTCTTGAATTTCAAGTTACATTAGAACTTATGGTTACAAGGTACATTCATTGTAGACAATTATAATTACTTCCCAACACTATTATACAATTAAGTTAAACTTAAATACAAAATATTAGAACTACACTAGTGATAAGGGCGTATATTAAAAAGAACATCAGGAGGCATTATTAGGAGCGGTATGTCCGGCGCGAGGGCGGCATGCCAAGGGAAAGAGACGATGCAGATACTGGGTAGGCGGGCACCATTAAAGACGGGGAAAGCCCTGGCGGCGGAGGGGTACGCTGTCGTTGTTGTCCAGATAGTTTCTAAACAATATATTAAATACATAAAGAGAACCCTTTCTATTGATGGTGTATTTATTCAATGAAGATTCAGCAATTAATTTCACTGACATATTTTTCAGAGCTGATTCAAAACAATAAAAAGCTGACAGTCGAACATATAAACAAGGCTGCGAACAAAAAAACTGACAAAACGAACATAGGGAAACAACCGGCACAGGCGCCAGCCAAGAGTACCACAACCACCAAACAAAGGATGCCTAACCGGTAACAAAAGCCATGTATTTTTTCTATATTTTATAAAACGAAGACAATACTAAGTAACAGATTGTTGTTTATTTATTATAATTCGTTGGGATCTACAACATAGTACTCTAGTTTATAAAAAATCATAATAATATTCCTCACAAATTTTATTGCTTTAAATATGAAATATACGACAGTTATTGTTAATAACTTAATTTATTTTGAAGAAAGTCACATCGATAATTTTTTTATTGAAAAACATCCAAAAAATTTTGAGGTCTAACTTTATAGTCTGTGGCTGACATAAATTTCCTATAGTCTATTCCTTTTACTGTCATTTCAAATGCGCGGGAATTTAAAATGACCTTCAAAGGTACTCTAGGTGCGGAGGCGTCTTCGAAAGCAACAACCGCCAAATTAAAGTCAATTTTAAATTTAATTTTCATTGTTTATTTAATGTCAGTTATGAATATTTGATTATATTTGATATGATTGCTTGTGTTGCCGCCTTTTTACGCCGTTAAGCGGTATAACGTAGTAGGATCTGGTATCTCAATTACTTAGCGAAGCACAATAGAAGTAATCTTTCACGCTGTTACTAATTTCATGAAAATATATAATTGTTGCATATAAACATAATTTATTTCACAGCAAATCGCCACCAGCTACCATTAATTGCGGTGTGAAAATGCCAATGCAGAAGGGAAGAAATCGTTCCGTGGCCGGTATGTGTTCACATATACATTAATTTTATTTATATTTTATGATATAAAAAGCCACGTAGCAGACGGACTTTGGCTATGGTAAGAGATCACCGCCATTACTTGTGTACCGCTTTAACTGTATAATTTTAAGGAACTCCCTTATCCTCATTCAGCGTGATACAGTACAAGCACGGCTTCACGCAGGTATGCTGTGAGTCCGTGGTATCACTCCGGATGAGTCGGCCCAATTAGTGCATCGGCACAGGTTTCATGGCTCACCCATGGTTCTTCCACGTTTGTATCATTGTTAAAACATTCGCCCGGTCACTATAAAGCCCTTCCAAAGACTGGATACATTTTAATTATTTTCGTATGCGTGAACGAATTCGATTCACTTAGCTCGGAGCCTCTTTTTTATAGTATAGCTGATAACGGAGCAGGCGGGTCTTCTATATGGTAAGAGAATACCACCGCCTTTGGACAACCGCGCCGCAGTCCGCTCATTGGTTGTATTGCCGTCTTTAGACGCAAATTAAGCGGTATTTTTAAGGGATTCCGATATCCCCACTCACTCAGCTAAACACAGTAGAAGCACCGTTTCAAGTACAATTGCCGTGTCACGTTGTCTATAAGCCAGTGAATCACTTCGGATGAGTCGTCCCAATTAGTGCGTCAGCATATGCTTCCACATGGCTCTCCCACGGATGAAATTCTTATTATCAGTGACGTTGCATTTACTTTTTAAGCGACCTTTTATAATCGTAAAGGAGTTTATTCCTTATTTTTTAACGATTTTTCTCCTCGAGCTTGTACACCCATGTAAATATTAGCTTATTATTAATAGTAGGAACCAATATTGTAGTCTAATTTTTTGTTTGCTCGTAAGTTTTCATAATTATTTATTCTATTCAAGAAAACTTACTGGCGCTAAATCAGAGCCAGAATGAAGCACCATCCCAGAAGGTCGTCCAAGCTACTGGAACAAATCGTGAGATTTTGCAACCAGTTTACGACGCACAGTCATCAAACGATCCCTACCATCTTGGTAAATACTTGCTTTGCCCTTCTTAAATTTTCTCATAAGATATATTTTGAAACGCTTAAAATGTAGCAAAAACCCAAGTATCTTTTTTATAGAAACTTGCCGTGAACAATATAACTTTAAAAACTGGTATCTATAATTGTTTGAAAACAAATTTCTTCAGTATACAAGAGAGTGTAGGATGATGCCAATCTAACGCGCCCGCCCCATAGTCCGCGCATTGATTATGTTACCGGATTTTTACCCCGCTTAATTGGCATTTACAACTGCCTCTGATATCCTCACTCACTCACACAATTGAAATACCGTTTCAAGTACAAGTACCATTTCACGCTGTGTATTCTGTGAGCCCGTGGTATCACTTCAGACGAGCCGGCCTAATTAGTGCGTTAACTTTTCAGCACGGCTCTCCCACGCCTAAAATTCGGTAGACGATCAGCGGGTGTTACTATACTGAGAGACTGCAAGTTACTTTTGCCGTCTTTACTCTACGGCACCACTCAGTTTACTTTAACTTTGTTTTTTTTACTTTACTCTCGCAGGGGAAGACGACTTAAGAGAGAACTCTCCGATCACAAATTTGGTGTCGATCCGTAAGATTTCGTCGGCCAGGATGCCGTCTGAGAAGACTAAGAGCATTTTCAATTTTCCAGGCGTTTTATGTGCGAATGAAAGCCAATTCAACATAACTAATGATGAATCCGCTAGTCAAGTTATGATGGCGTCGGAAAACGCGAACGTTGATCAGGACGCTGCTTCCTCATTTGGCGTAGCCACCTCTTCGGGTGTCGCTAACCCATCGGGCGCCTCTATTTCATTGGGCATCCCATCCTCGTCGGGCGTCGCTAACCCATCGGACGCCTCTATTTCAATGGGCATCCCGTCCTCGTCGGGCGTCGCTACTGGACTGGACGTCGATTCCTCATTGGCCGATATCTTGGCGGGCTTCCCTACCTTGCCGGAGATTCATTCCCCATCGATCTACCTTAACTCACCGGGCAGCGCTTTCTCATTTGGCGTTTCAGCAACCGATCTTTGCGGTACCGTAGGCATAAAAAGCGATGTCGCGAATAAGTCTAACAAGGTATGTCTCTAGTTAAATAGATAGACAGACATTTTATTGTACACCAAGAGAAACATACAGGGATTGAAAAATTACTTAATTAAATAGAAGTACAATGGGCGGCCTTATCGCTACAAGTGATTTTTCCAGGCAACCTTTTGATGTACTTAAATGTACAGCTAATGATGTTCAAGTGTTTGTAAGATCCTAGTTAGTAAATATATTTTTTATTTTTCTCTTTAATGCAAAAATTGCTGGTAATTTTTGTGTCTCCGGTATCCACTCAGACATTTAAGCGTTACAAAGTACAAATTGAGTTTCGCGCTGGTTCCTCTGCCGGATGATTAAGTTGACATAGGTGTCCGATGGGCGAGACAGTGTCACTATTGTAAAACCCATCCAAAGAATAAATAAATGAAAAAATTGTATGTGTATTGTAGATATGTTTAAGAAATGTAGATATGTTTTAGAAAATCTGTAAGCGGCCCTTATGCAAGGACAATGATACACATCCAACGGAAAGCAACAACGTGAAAAAAATGCGAGGTAAGCCAATTAGTTTTTATTCATACACGCCTACCTAATATTACTTAAACCAGCAGAAATAGATCTCTGATCTAGGCAATTTGCTGTCAAAACAAGAGATCTCTCCTTTTTTTATGAAAACGGAGCCAAACGAGCAGGAGGCCCACCTAAGCGGTCCTCCGCCCATGGTCATCCCCAGTCCTAGGTAGGCTGCGGTATCGTTGCTAGCATTTTATGGTATGGTGCGCTCCTTCGAAGGTTCTCAAGTCTTATCTGTTTGGAAATACGCCTGCCGGCAGCTGGTTTTATAGTGGTGGTGCGCGGCACAAAATGCCTTTAAAAGGGCATCTTTCACTTTTCACACAATATCTATTCATTTCTACCAAGCGAATGTGGGTAGTTAAACGAAGATGATTAATACACAACGTCATAAGTATGATACTTTATATACGCACATATTCTTACGCGTTTCCCAAGAACAGCCAAACAGCAGAGCAGCCAAGAATGCCTCGTAGCTTAAAGGTCATATATTATAAGCCCATCAAGAAGCGAGAAGTTTGAAAGTGGTCGGGCGAATCACAGTCTTACCCGCGGGTAAGCCATGCTGTCGCTGATAGGTTTAATCTATCAAGGATCCGATGATAATCAGCGATTTCAATATCCTAGATATAAATAACAAGTTACATGTGCCCTTGAAACACCGAGCCACCGATATCCCGACATAAATCTGTTGTAATTCTAGAATCCTGTAAGAAAACGGAGCCGGCCGCGCCGAGTTGTACCGCCACGCACTCGTTCCCCAAATTTATCGGAGGCTCGAGCAACGATTGGTTCGATTTCATCTCCTGCGGTGAGCTGGACAGCTATGATAATATCTTCGGCATCGAGAATGTAGAGGTAATTTCATACACATATACATTTCTGTGAGGTATTTTTTTATTGTATAGCGGACAACAGAGCAGATGGATCTCCTATATATTAAGAAAACACCGCTGCCATGGACAACCTCGCCCCAGTCCGCATATTGGTTAACATTTCAGGGCTTCGCCGTTTCCAGTAAAACTGCCATTTCACGCTGATTATTCTATGAATTCTGTGAGCACACATATATTTCTGTGAGACAGTCAGTCCGTTATGTAATTTTTCAGATGTTTACGATCAAATTCAATATTTTTGTATCCTTTGTTGTGTACAATCACTGTTATCTTTTAAAACAGGTGTATGGCTAATTTTAGTTCTCGACATCGATGCAAAAAATAATAATCCCATCTTAAAATGCGGCGGTCGAAATGTTTCAATAGTAAACAATTATTTTAAGAAGAATTCAATAAGATAAGAGTATAGTCAATCGGGACTGATTTTATTCGCAGGGTTCAGGATCTGTATTAATAGCTTGATCGCGCGATGGACTTTTAGATAAAAGCCGACATAGTATATTAGCTGCTTATTGTAAACGCCTAAGATAACAAGGCTGTATAAAAGGAAATAAACATTCGTATAGTGAAAATGTGTATAATATTTCACAGGTTTTCTATTGCATTTTGAATTTATTCAACATTATGTCACAATCTTATAGGTCATCGAGAGCTGCTTCTTTTCATGCAGCTTTATATTGACTTTTAAATTTATTCAATAGATTCTATATTTCAGCGAACATGTTCCTAAGCTTAACAGTATCCAGAAGCTGGTTATTTCATATTAATAAGCTGTTTATTTTCATTCAATCTTATATTTATTCAAAAGGTTGTTTCACATTCCGTTGTCACAATCTGCAGAATCTCCAAAAGCAGTATATTTTTGTGCAGTCTTTTTAAATAATTTGTATCGAAATTTGCAGCTCAAGTTTTTGCGGTTTTCATATTATGTCATTCTTTATTCTTTAGTTATATTGATTTATGTATTTCAAAAAAATAGGTACGTTCTTTTTTAAGGCCCCAAGTCTTGCAATTATTAAGTTTCAAACAGCTCTGCATGAAGGTGATTCCACAGAGTGGCAAAAGAGTGACAAATCAAGGTGATACTGATGATATTTTTTATCATGCCACAATGTTCGATAGTGAAATTCAGCTGCATGTCTCATCTCCTCCGAATATTCCCTGTGATAGATGCGATAGAAGATGTCGGGTGAACCAACATCTCTACGCAACGCCGAATAGTCGAGCTGTTCTTGAAAATCAATAATTAAAACAATGAAATATGCAAATGCATGCCACTTGGCTAACGGCCTATACATCTTCTAATAAAATCAATCAAGTGAAGTACGTTTGATTAGGAAAAAAGTGTGACGTTACTTAGGAGATAGGCTACGGCAGCGAGCTTTTTAAAAGACGAGTTCTCAGCGTGAAGTTCTGGCGCAGACTGACTTTATTCGTATTTAATAAGATTACAATGCTTATCTAATAGAAGGATTTTATTCTAAAGGACTGAATGGGACTAATGTCTTTATTTTAAAGAAATTTGGTAAGAAGACCCATTAAGCTCGGCTGTACTCCACTAGCTCTACTAGCTAGCAACGTCAGCAAAACAAGCATTTTTAGATATGTTAATATTGTTAATTTTTCTTATAGCAAAAAGGCTGATATTTAAAATGACTGAAAACTAAATAATAACTATATACAAGGTTTTTCTTTAAAATGTTTATTGTTTCGGTTGTGCACGGCTTAAACAATAGCACAACTGTCTGGCAATAATGAATTAATCTTGTAAACGATTCAATAAATATATTTAAAAACAAAAGAATCGTCTTCAAATAGTTAGTAAAACGGATATTTTATCTGCAAGAACAGAATGCCGCAGTAATGAACGCATCAACAGCCATACAGAGCATATCACGCGCAGAATAGCGAGAGGGATACTATATTTAAAAACTGAAATGCTTGTTTTAGTAACGTTGCTAGCGCCCTTACTAGATAAAGAACACCATCCCTGCGATAGTGTTATTGTGACGTAGCCCGAGACTACGTAACATTCCAGGTGCCACAATGGCGTATATGCGAATACGAGCCAGTGTTCAGATGCATTTGTCCCGAATTTGCCAACGACGCAACGTTCGAGAAGCGTCACACGAAGCATGAGAATGAGGAAAAGCGGCAGCAAAGGTCAAATCATTTTCAATTAATTTTGGTATCTGCGATAATTCACATATGCGTAATGTATGGGAAGCTTTGTGTCAACCCGATTCGGCCTTATATGAATATTTCTGTTTAAATTTTTTCTCTTTAGTTGCCCGTCAATGTTCAGATGTTTTTGCCACTAAGTTCGTAGAACATGTTATTCTGCATGTAATAACCAAATAAAATTAATAGTAAGGCATACCAGTTTCAAAATATCATATTAAATTGCAAAAAATTGGCAATTTTTATTGAAAAAAATTAAACGTCGATTATCTCGAAAACGGTTAGGTTTGGAGTAGGGTGGGCCATAGGGACATCACTCAGAGTAGATGTGTACGCCTTTAAAGGATTTAGGTTGACTAACCAGCAACCATGTATATTATATTCATGTGCCATATTCCAATTGCGAAATGTAAATAAATTATTTTTAATAGGACCAAACGTGGCTCTAAAAAGGAACTCTGTTGCTTAAAAATAATAGAAGATTTAGACTTGTAAGAGACAAATCGCCGAAATCACGAGGTCAAATATTCATATTTTATGAATGCTTTTCATGTTTTACTGTAACTTTGCTTGTGGTTAAGGATTTATAAGCTAACACCGGGGCTTGTTGAGCAATTTTAAGGTAAGAAAGGTCGAAGTTAACTCAAACATGTGTAGATTGAGGGAGCGTTCAAGTATACGCAATGCGGTTTGAAAGAAGCAAGGGGTGGGTTCTCGTCAAAGTTTACGATGCGATATAATAAGGGTAGACAACTAGAGGGTCTAAAATTATAATAAACGCAAGTACACTTTCTTTTAAATAAAAATATTGGGAATTTATTTTGTTCTCGCAAACTGACGTCTATATTTAACGGGAAATGCCTCGATTGTAATGCCGGGTATTTTTCATAGACAATTTGGTACAAAATTAGTTACAAAATACGAAAAATTATACTCAGCGACTTTTCGGTAGTTTGCGCAGGATTATTGTAACTTTTGGGTTAAGATAATCAGTTTGGGTTAAGATTAACGTAACTTTTACGTAGGTGGTAGGTTCAGAAAAATGTTACAGCGCGTTACTTGGGGGAGGATAGGTAAAAAATCTTCAAACAATGCAATAAGTAATGCTTGAGCGCTCCCTGAATGAAATCGGCTAAAGTTTCCATTGGCGAAACTTCATCATCCAGTTAGAAGCTACATTACGTCTTAAGATACATGCTTTGTTTAGGCACGTGGCGATTAAAGACCGATTTATAAATATCAGTAAACCCACAGATCCGTTTATTCATTTATTTGAAGTTTCCATGGGAGTACACGAGCCACGCATGATTTTGTTTAGCATGGCATGGCGCATGAAGAGGCTAATCACGTGGCACTTTAAGGGCCTCATGCAGAACAATTATGGATTTTTTTTTGTTTTATAGATTATATATAAGATGACGAAGCAAGTGGGTTAACAATATGCTAAGAGAACAACGCCGCCCATTGACAACTGCACCACAGTCCCCATACACAATCACTTGTGTTGCCGGCTTTTTACGCCGCGTCATTTTCAGAGGCCTCCAATTGTTACCATCCAAAATAAAATAAACGAATAGTCAAAATATAGTTAAGCATTGTATTTTTATTAAAATTTTGTTCATTTGCATGTGCAATCCAAGTCTTTTTAGTAGCATCTACCTTACTGCTACTCGTCCAATGTAACACTGGCGGCCGACATTGTCTCCACGGTTTGTGTCGTGAGACAAAAATATTCTAATTTAGTAAAGTTTTCTTTTTTTACAGTGTTTCCGACTACACTTTGCCATCCACATTTAATTAATAAAAAAGCTTTGCGTGCACGAGACTTCAACATTTATGAATTTAAATTAGTTCGTTCATATTTTTGTTATTAGTCCAATGACACATTAATGTAGCACATATATTTATGTATTCTATAAATATTCTTTATTTACATTATTTGTTTCTCTAGGATTGTCTCTTTGCTGTGCGGACATTACTCTCAACCAAAAAAATAATAATAATATTAGATGGATAGTTTGATTGTGGCTTTGTTGTGTCGTGTAAAAATTTCACATTTCTCACAAGCTGCCCATCTGGTGGTGCTTAAGACCATACAGCCATACAGTGCTGGCGGCATATTCTACAAGTTAGGTTATGTTTATGTTTAGCTTTGCGTATTTGTAAGTTCGATTTGAAGCAATTTTAGTGACAAACGAGTTGCCGCATTATAGGTGGCATATGAGAAGGATAAGGGAGCAGCGCCACGTGGAGCGATTGCGACAGCGGCATAAAGACGCTTGGTCCAATATGCCGGTGTTAGCACCACCCGTTTACACGCTGTGGCCTCGGCCGCACCGTGACATGCACGAGCTGCACATTACAAACATTCTACCAGTTGGCGCGTTAGGAGAGGACGTGCCTGATTTACAGCAAGCGTAAGCAAACGGCGTAAACAAGCAAGCATCCGCGGCGTGCACAGCGCAAGCTTTAAGACATACGTGTAACATGCAAATTAATGGCCCACACTAGCGCAATGCTGAAACGAAATGCACTCACAGTCGGACATTTTGATTCACCAACCTCCCCAACAGCGCATATGTTTTTTATTGTTAGCTGTTTACTTCTGTTTCATGACTGTTAAGATATCATTTTGCCTTTGAATAGATTCTGTTGTTTGGATAGATAACGCCGGCGGCGCACAGCCAGGCGCCTTGCTTAGCACCTAGAGTAACTTTGAACTAAAGTTTTAGACTGGTCTCGACCGGCCATATCCGGTTTCCGGGATGCAAGCCACTAGGCTCAAGACGCTAAACAGTGATAAGGGTGGTTCGCCCAGATAATTTTATCGTTATTTTTTTCAATAAAATTATTTATTTCTTTTTTTTTATCATTCGGCATGAAAAATATATTTTGTTTGGAGTGATGACTGTATTAAGTGCATTTCGTTTCAATATTCGATTCCCTGCGCACTAATTTTTCATTTTCCTCAATGGTCCATGTTCTTTTTTTTCGCTTCTGTGTTTACACCGAGTTAACTGCGTAGGACCTGTTGCGATGTTAATATTCAAGTCAATGTATCGAGTGAATTCTCTTTTCCTATGACTTGTCGATAGCAACGCAGGTTTGCGTCGCAGTCATCAATAATTTGCTGTAGCTTTATTAATTTCCCTGTTATTATGATTTTAAGCATTTGCTTAGTCGGGTTGCATATTTTATGTTCTTCGCCTGCATGGCTCCCTGTTATGTTACGAAAATGTTTTTCGTTTATTCATTAGCGCGCAATGGTTAATATTGCTAAATGTATTCGTTGAATGTTTATTATGTGCATCACAAGCGTTATTGTATCGTATTTGGATGATTACGGCCTACCATATGTTTATAATACTGCCTGAATATGTCTCGTTTCACCAAGAAACGGCGCAAGCGAATAAAGCGATCAAGGGAAAGTACACGCATGTACCAACATGCGTGTACTTTCCCTTTATCGCTATTATATATTTGTTTTCTGATTGACGGCTTCAGAATGGTGTTATGATCTATGTAGCTGCTAAATCAAAAATGGGGCAAAATGCTGACTGTAACGTTCTTGTGATTGGGCAGCGACGGTCACATATCATCGGAGGCGGTGTCCATGAATATATAATAAAATACCCACACTAATACTGCTTTATTCTATATATTCTGGTAATCACCAAATAAATGAAAATTAATTTTCAAGCAATAAGCAATATAAATTATAATTTAAATAATATAATTAATATTTATATTTTAATTAAAATAAATTATAATTTATATTGCTTATTGCTTTAAATTAGTTTGAATGCAATTTTGAAACTATACATTTTATTTATGTATAGTTTAGCATTACATTTAAATGCTCCTTTTCCATGAACTTTTTAATTTATAACCTATATTTCATAGTCAACGATTTTCTAGGCACTGCAAACGTACGAGGTTATGTCATAGAGGTTAATCTTAGCATTGCATATAATTGTATTATTAATTATCATTATTACATATAAATCATAATATATGACCGTTAAAGAAAGAAAAGCTGTTTTGCACGTGTGGTTAAAAATTGTGTTTAAAATTCACATATAACCATCATAATTATATTTTAAAATAAAGAGGCGCGCACATCCTAACAATACCCGAGAGGTTCAAGGTAATGCATATGACTACTTTTTAAAAGTTACGTTATTTTATGCCTTACATGTTATAGAAACAGTGCAATTCTACTTCGTCGAGTTAAATTGTTGGTCTAAACGGGATTGTTACTTGTTAATAACACGATTCGTGAACAAAATTAACAGTTGACGAATTGACCTTCTTAAAAAACGCTTGCTACATATATAACAACTAATTTTTATTGTTCGCATTTGATATTAAATTATGTTTTCATGCAACCCTTTACAATAATAACCGCTGCTTTTGTAAATGTTATTTCTTTAATGTTCTGGTCCTGTCCGTTTGGTGTGCTTTTGTTGTTATGAAAACTAGATTTTTTTTGAGAGAGAATTTTTATACTTAAGAGGGGAATGTGGTAAATTTAAGTTAACTTTTAATGGTTGGGGAGCTTCAATTTAAATGTGCTTTCATGGTTTTGGGAGATTTGCACTTTTCATACTGTGGATATACTTGTAATAATGATTTTAATTCTAGCGAATTCAAGCTGCCCTGGATTCGCAGGATGAAAACGTCGCAGCGTTTGAAGAGAACGAAGTCTTTTCAATGAGCGACTGGCATCACCATCGCCTACATGTAAATATAATATTATGTATGCGATACAAAGAGATGTGATAGGTGGTCTTCCTCTCTCCTAATATTGTGATGTTAAGTTGAACCCACACATCACAAATGTACCTCATTCAACCACTTTTAGTATGTAATTTTTGTTCTTTTTTATATTCATTTTTCTATTGTTTAAGTAAAACTAGTGCTGTTATACGTCTTATACCAATGATTATGGAACTTAATATGAAATAATGCGTTTTCCGTAACTGCGTCTGCAACTGTATTAGATAGGCTAATGGAGATAAACAGATTGTATAGGTAAATTGGTGTTGTACTTAGCTTTTGTAGTGTTTAAGCGCGACACGCATAAGGATCCATATTTTGCAGTATTTTTCGTATAATCCTCTCCGTAGTGTAAACAGCTCTCTAATTTAGTTCCGCATTTTTTACCACTGTATCGATGTGAAAATTACTCGATAGGTACGCTATTATTCTAGTTTTTTTGTGGTATAAGATTTTTGAAACGGCACAGCGGGCTGTTCAGTCGCCCCGTTTTATATAATGTGTTAAGTATATATAATATAAGTTATAGATATTTTCCAGTTTATACAGGTCTCAAATATAACATTTAATAAGTGTTAGACCAACTTTGTTTATAAATGATTCCCGGCCGATGCTATCTCTCGCTTGAGTCTAAACAAGTAGTTATCAGCGTTTCTCGTATAAGAAATGTTTGTCCGAGTCAGATGTGTGAGTGATGTGATGCGTGTTAATGTTCAGTATTAGCTCGAGAGACCTTTATAGATAGTGTAATAATTGTTACATTGTTATGAACCATGTTAATGGCTGCAAGCGAGTGGCACACGCCTTGTATGGCTGGCAGTTGGGAGCTCTCTCACTCAAGTATGTCTCCGATTATTTCAAAAGTACAAATAACATAGGGGCTTAGGTAATCGCTGTGTGAAGCGATACGCGCCTTTTGCTGACAGCATTCACCTAAGTTGTAGCAGTTGAGTGCGTATGCCAAATAAATGTCAGTTGGTTGATGGTTCGTATACATTTCTGGGAAAACGCAAATTCGTTTAGTTTAAGTATACCTTAGCGTAGTATTGGAACCTTTTTTATTCATTTGTATTTCTTTATAGCAGTGTATTATTTTGTTTATGAAGAAATTGTTTTAGAGGCATGTTTTTTTGTTGTTTATTATTTAACTCGAACGACAAGTTGGCGAACTTGTTCGATTATTTAATGCTGAGATACGCAAAAAAAATTACTCAATAATTTCCAAAATTTTAATTAATTGTATGATTAAAATAGCATTTTCAAATAATATGAGCCATGGTGTAGATTGATTGATAACCTATTGATATTTGCGTATCTTAGCATTTGTTGATTCATAGGATCTCATAAATTCCTATTGAGGGACACGTAATTTATAATTGCACGTGAAAAGATGGCGGGCAGGCGCGTCAAGTTGAAAGCGCCTCCGACAAATTGTGGTTATTGTGATTCTTTAATTATAAATTTTAAAAATTGTATCCTGTTTCAACTCTCCATCTTTATATGTAGCTTAGATGGTTGGATAACAAAGTATAATTTTCTTTAGCCTGTCGTAAGTGACGTGATTAGAAATATTAACTTGAAAAATGTTTATCTCGTATAGAGCCATCCGTTGTAGCAATATTGTGTAATAGTTGAAATGTTTTCTTCTACACATATACATATATCACGCATTTTGCGCCTCCCATTTAATATTAAATCCGTCTGGTATGGAGAAACAACAATTAGTATCTCATCGGTATTCATAAATGTCTAAGTTTTAAGTTTCAATTACCATTTTAATAAAGTCTTTCTGATTGTACAGGTGTTTATTTTTCGCCCCAACGCACAGCCACATAGCAGATAGATTTTTTTTAATATTTGAAATATAAAATATATATTATCATATTAATTCAATAACATCACTCCTATATAAATTATATACAAAATGAAACAATAATTGGATATTAACAATTTATTAAGTGTAAAGCTTTATTAATAAATGATAATTACAAAAAAACCAGCTCCTTGAAATATGATGAATTATGTTATTTATACGGACTATTAATAGTAAAATTATTTAGTGCCCGACTGTGTGGAAAAACAAACTATGTGACAATTTAGGGAGGATATAGAGATACTTTAAACTATTAAACTAAACTACTAGAAAAAATACTATTGTATCAGGTGACATGTCAATGCGAATACTTTGGAGTTTTCGTACTTTATGCTGGGAGTATGTACGAAATCAAGCAAAGTACAAAACAGGACGATCTTTTTTTTTAAAATATTAACTATTTAAAAAATCACGCAGCTCAGCCCTCACCTTTACAAAAAATGCACTAAATATACTATATATACTAAATAAGCCTTACTCTGTATACTAAACAGCACCAATATTGCTGGCTTTGGCTTTACATACGTTTCGCATAGCCGAAATCTAAATAGCCCTTACAAATGTCTATTCAAACAAATGGTAATATAATATAAAAAATATTGCTATATAATTTTGGTATACTGTGTCACTTAAACTACTAAAAGAATTCTATAGGCTCACTCGAAATAACATCACATTAACACCAATTTGAGTCTTCGCATAAATACATTATGACATATGAACTCTGTAAATAGTTGTCTTTTTCTTTCAAACGTGCAATGAAAATAAGATAAAAACCATTTTAATTTAATTAACAGACACAGGCCTCATCCAAAGACGCACACCTGCGCTTCCCGGTACGCGGTCGCTACTCGAGAAGCTTTATACACCATGGGTTATCCGTTCGTCACATGATATTATTTATATATATATAAATAAATAATATATATATTATATTTTCACTAAACGATACGCAATATTTAATTTTAATTTAATATATCTTTTTGAAAGCTGTAAATTATTAAGTTTGTTGACATGTATATTTATTTGTTAATCAAACGTATTCATTTTTAGATATAGTATCATCATCTGCGTTTTATCAATAATTAATTACTTACTCTTCTTAAATTAAAATAAAATTTAGATGTCTATGTCACTTTGGTAGTTTTACTAAAATTTATTGTAGAATCCTTATTATTAGCTACCAAAATCCCTAAAGACGCTGTTAGTATTATGTGAACTAATGTAAACAGTCACTTTAAATTAAAAAGATGATATAAATAAAAACTTAAAAGAAAACTCAAATATATATTAGCTAACCTAAACGCAGTTTGACTACACTAATATCGTGTAGGTTTTTCGATTACAATAGTTTTAAGACCATAACGAATGGTGACGTTAACATTTAAACTAAAAAAATATGTTTACATATAAGCTCTCTTAAAATTAACCATAAAATGAGATGTCCGAAGTGCCTGTGTGTTCACATTTAAAGAATGTCATTTCTAATTTAGGAATCATCTGGAATCACTACAGATAAATGAGACGGGGACATACAATAGACAGTGTATTCCAATTAATATACATATGTGTTAAATAGCAATGTGGGCTGAATATGGATAAAGTAATAGAGTAAAGTAAAGTAATAGATTCTGTGAAAATTAGAGTCCCAAGAAGCTGGTGTAATGAAATTGACATGTATAATGCACGTATGCGTGTATACATTATACAATTCTCATACATGACATGTATAAGAAAGTGAATGCTAAGAAATCTGACTTTTAATAGGTATAGAATGAAGATAACTAAAGTAATACCAACTACAAGATTCTGAATAAGACATTCTGAATGTAAACCAAGTTTTAGAAGTTGTTAGATACAGCCACTGTATGAAGAATGTCGACTCGTTTCCAGTGTATCACACGTGCCTACAATTATATTCAGCGTTGCATTCTTTAAATGATGTCATTCCCACATATATTTCGACTTCTATGTTAATTATAAATCATTACTGTTCCTACTTCGAACTTTATCATTCGTTTTTAGTTTAAATTTTAATTTGTTACTTTTAAATTTGTAATTCTTAATTAAATAAGTTTTAAATTTGCTTGCCACTTACATAATAAGATTCAAAACATTTTTAATTGAATAAAAACACAAACTATTTGAATAATCCAAAATTACGTAATTGGATTCCGTATTCTAATTGCTATCGTTTGTATCAGACAAATATGATTCGTTGGATGAGTCCGTGTGTGATTCAAACCATTCATATCAACAGCTATTCAAAATAACAACAAAAATCTACAAGAAAACTAACAGTAATGGATAAATAATAACCTAAAATTAAGTGAATAAGGAAACGAAGGATACGTATCACTTGGAACGCAATCCAAACAGTAATGAGCTTGTTGAAAATTTTGACAACTGATACTGACTGCTTTCCTGTACCGGGAAGAATGTCGTCAACCTACTGTCGCAATTACTGCGCACAAATCATAAGGATAGTTCAATCGCTCGCTATCACATATAACTCAGTAGCGGTCTTTTTATTTACATTTTTATCTCGTCTCTTTGGCTTTACTTTAGCTGGAATCTTCTGGGTCAAACTCAGAATGTATTTAATATCAGACAGATTTGTGGAAGGTGGATGAAGCAAAAAATATGTAAGGGGAAAATATAATAATTATTATTATAATATCTTCATGATGGTGTGGTAAGTGCAGAAAACTATGTCTTAGAGCAATTTTTTTCAATCTATGCTCCGTGACCCCCAGGGATCTTCGAGTAAATGTATGGGCATTAGTGGTCTTATCTCTGGACCATATATAAATGCTACGAATAACTAAAATACCTAATCAGAGGCCTATAGCATCAAAGGCAGATAAACGGCATAATATCTAAGAATATGTTAGTTATAGCGCCAACTAGTTTATTCCGTTCGCCACACTTTAGCGTATTCCTTTTATCAATAAATGCAGCTAAATCCTTATTAAATTAATGTTTCAAATACATTGGTATGAAAGACATCTAAATGCAATATTATTTTCAATTTATAATCAAATATAGAGGGAATTTTTATAATTTAAAATTCAGATAAATTATAAATATAAATTCAGATAAGCAATCGTTTTTATAGCTAACTGAATATTTGATATATTTGAATTTAGCTGCCTGTGATGCTATATGCCTCAATTCTGATATTTAATCTTTATATTGAAGGTAAAATAGGTCGGGAAACGCTGTCTTAGAGAAACATTAAGCAGTTTAGGTTTTATATATCTTATATCAATATGAGCCAATTGTCATCCCTCAAAACGTCCTCAAAATAATTTTACGGGAAGCTTTTTACTTTATTTCTACGTTAATGAGTCTTTTGAAAAAGACTAACGAGAAAAGCTTGCTTTCCTATTAAGCATTGGTGCACATTGTAGTCTATTTAAATGTCTCACAATCACTAAATCAACAAAACAGCATGGAAACAAAAAACTCCACCAAGGCCTGCTGGCTATCGATGAGTGAACAACGCAAATGAGTGGACGTTTTACAAAACCCTGAACAGCATTACTTAAACATATAGTTTTATCTCCTTCTCCACACTTCTTTTGAACAGATCGTCCAATTGCACCGGTTCACCGGAACGACGCTTGTCTGCGAGTGTGGACACCTCGCGGAGGCATTGCCCCTCAATTTCTTCGAGCATTTTCGTAATTTTCTCGTTATTCGACTTCAGGACATACTTAGAGTGTAGCGAATACAGGTAGTGCTCTCGCTTTGGCTGAAAATCATTGAATAAAACATTAGACATAGATCATTATGATTGTGTATATCAGTATCGCAAAGTGTTTTATTAGTATAGCAACATTGTAAGAATGACAGTTGGTTTTGACATTGTTATGTGGTTGTTATTCTTCATAAATTATTTAAAAATGCTGTATTTATGCTTAAATAATTGATTATCCCACATATTACAGAGGGATCTCGATAACTCGAATTTCAAGGGAAATGCTAAAATAGTCGAATTAGTACGACTTACGGAATCTCATTTTTGTAGTTCAAGTTACAGAAATAAATATTCTAGTCAACGCCTTGTAGGGAAATGTCATTTTGTTAGAATTCTTATCAATCGGAGATGCTGCGTATTTAGCGGTTCAGCGAAAGAAAATAGCATTTTTTCGACTTAATGATGATTTCGTTCGAGTTTTCGAGATTCCACTGTAAATATATTTGGATGTGTAATACTAACCTCATTTGGACTGATCGTGTATGGTGAGACAACTGCTGATGGTGTGAAAACAAACGGTTTGAAATTGGAGACGCTCGGGTCTGGTGTCGCTGTCAGCCAATGTACACTCAACCCCGTCTCGGACAATGAGGACACCTGAACATTGATATACATTTTCACACATGGGTATCACTCTGAAGCATATGATAACGCACTAATTGTGCTAGCTCGTCCGAAGTGTTACCACGGACTCACGGAATACTCAGCGTGAAATGTTAGTTGTACTTGAAACGGTACTTGTACTGTGTTTCGCTAGTGAGTAAGGCTATCGGAGGCTCTTAAAAATGCTCCTTAAGCGGCATAAAAACCCGGCAAAACAACCAACAAGCGGACTGGAGCACGGTTGGGGATGGCCGGCGGTGTTCTCTTACCATATAGGAGACCCATCTGCTCCGTTGTCCGTTATACCATAAAAAAGACAGTTGCCAGTTGAATAACAGCAGCGTTAGCTGTTGTCACATAACGTGAAGTGATAAAGCAAACTGCAGGCATTTCAATGTGTTATTTTGATATTAACTTAAATAAGTTGCAAAACCTTCCGAATAGTTAATTTAAAGCCAAAACTTATAAACTATCTGATCAATTTTCATACAAAAATCCATAGGATTTCATGTATCAAAAACAATAACTTAACAAAACTTTTTTTTTGTATAGCTGGCAACAACGCAGTCGTCTTCTCTATAGTAAGAGGTTATCGCCGCCCATGGACAACCGCGCCAAAATCTATGCTTTGTTGTCTTGCTGTCTAAATTCAAATATAAAAGCCACGCAAACAAAAAATTTTAGCTTCTGGAAGTTTCTTGGACTGCCGTTATATTATATCTGATTAAATCACTAGTTTTAAAATACATATTAATAAAGTGAAGGTTATTCATCTTACAAAAAAGTGCAATTCGAGCCATCTATGGTTAAGGACCGAGAGATTAGCTCAAGGTGATAAGTATTTTAAAGGTAGCATCGCAGTATATTTTTGAAAACATAATATAAGTGAGAAAACATATACTAATATCATATAAGTTAGTTAAAGTTGCGTCATTGAACATAATGTTGCGGTGCAGTTTGTTCTTCTGCACTAGCGCTTTGGAACTTTTTGGTAATTTGTAAACTTAATTATACATAAATTTTTATAATTTGACGTCAACATTATCAAATAATTGTTAAATCCCACGATAAATAAATAATTTTTGATTTGACATGGGCGATGATGATCTCTTACCACCAGGGCACCATGAGCACCGTTGTCCGCTTTATAATATTAAAGAAAATGACTCGTTGCTTCGTGGAATAGTCACGAGCAAGAGTCAGCTCGCCTACCTGGCTGCCCTGAGTAGGAAATGTGTCATCGATGCCTCGACAAATGCAGCTGTCCTTGTGCCGCAATATCCTGAACATGTCTTGTACATCAAAACTTTTTTTCCCACTCAATTCGCCGAGTAACCTCTTTCCTTCCGCTTGCCTCATCTCGTCACCACCGGAGGAAAACACAGTAGCAAAATCCAATTTACTCTGGAAAATGTATTTGAGCTTTTATTTATTTTGAAACATACAAGACACATAATACAACAAAGACATTAGGTTGTATAGATGTCCATCTCCATAACTGAGCGTTTTTAAGGCATTTTATTCCGCGCTTGTGTGGAATCAGCTGCCAGCAGAGATGTTTCCAAACCAATACGACTTGAGAACCTTAAAAAAAAGAGCGTTCCTATTACTTAAAAGCCGGCAACTCACCGGCGGCTCTGCAAGGGCTAAAGGTGTCCATGAGCGAAGGCCCACTTATCCTAGGTGAGCCTCCTGCTCGTTAGTCATCATTTCCATTAAAAAAAATCTAGTTTATAAGGTATAAATTAATACAACAATAACAAAAAATCAACAAGTTTCACAAGGACACTGAAAAGCCAAAACCAATGTTTTACAGCGCAATAATAAAAGTTTAACAAAGAGGATCTCAAGGTGTAAAAACATTCATACTTGTATTTCTGTCAAACTCACCAGTTCCAAAGAAATTAGACACAGATTATTTCTACATAAATAATCATAGTTCTCAGTCAATCAATGTATATTTTATATGAATATTTTTTGGATAAAGAATGCGACTGAATTCCACGACTGTTCTTCTGGAATGTGATCGTCTGGCATAGGCAATAAATGAACTTAAATTACTTGAAGCCAACAAGTGAATTGAATCTTTTTTTTTAAATTAAATAGTAATAAGTGTAAGTTTTTATGAAAGTTTTTATTCACATTCTTGAATGTGATTATAAAAACTCAGTGTTCAAAACTGAACAAGGCATATATAATGGAAGTACCAAGCCTTGTGTAGCCTTATGTAGATCTAGAAAAATGTATGATTCATAATAAAACCATAGCTTTAATCAAAATACTTAACAAGTGTCTTGTAATTAATAAAATAATAATACTCAACTGTTCCATCCCAGTAGCCCATTTTTTGAGCAACTGTAAACAGATTTTCTGAATATTTATCAATATTTGTCCCAATAGTGAGGCCATTGGAAATGTTTCTGTACCCTTCAGTTATCTTTTCCGCAGCCCATAGCTTTCCACTTGTCTCAAGCACCCAGGCTTCTTTCGGATCTGCTATAATAAAAGAATTGTGATAGAAGTGGCTATCATCAAATTCGGAACACGGACCACCCTGGCCATACTTCTCAAGAAGATCTGTTATGACGTCTAAGCTCTCTTCGGCTGTGTTCCCACGTTCCAGCCCAAGCCTGGAATGTTTTAAAGAATTATTTAAAAACATGAAAAATATACTGCAAGGTTATCGGTAACAAGATTCTATTTCTTTTGTTGCTGGCAATTTTTAAATACTTATTATCTCTGCTCCATTGATTTACAATTTGTGTTGACGATATTTAAAATAATGACAAATTAACTTGAAATAAGCTTTGAACTTATGCTAAAAAGTGATTAAGAATAATGTTCTTTTAATTACGAAGAATTTTATTTCACTTTTCACTAGGCCACCATTGTAAAATTCCAACAATAATGCCACTCTTGTATTTGTACAATACTTTGAATACACAAAGTTTAACACACTTTCATTTTATCAAGTACACCATATAAAATATATATATGTCTATGTATTTTTTTTTAATAGGTGTGTATTATTACATTTTTCCAAAAGTATTGTATTGTTAACAGTATACTTTTTTTTTCAATTCATCACATTAACATGTTAATTTTAAGGTATTTTTTTGAACAATGCAATTTTATAATTAAATAAGAGCTAATTTTGAAGGAAATCAAATTTTCTTTTTACGAATAATATTATGAATGAAGGGTATTGTAAGATATAAATGAAAGTGAGCTTTATAATGGCCACTACCTTACTAAATCCATGCCCAAGAGCCTCTTCTGCCTGGCATCTCCATCGCCTTCATTGTTGTTTGTCCAAACTGCCTCATTTCCAATCACTACATTTTTATTATTAGCACCCATTTCAGCACCCCACATCCATGCAGGCTTACTGAGTATCACATCATTTATATCACTAGGGCTTTCGTCAATTGTAATATGAGTACACTGAAATCATATGCAATCTGTAAATTAGCTAGATATAAATTTGATTTAAAAATGCTTGGTACATTCAGTTGTGCTGGCTAACCTATTAATAGGTTCAATTAATCTTAATTAAGATATTTGTTAAGAATAGTAACTGATTTAAAAGCATATTAAATTAAGGTAAAAAAGGCCTTGCTATTGCCAATTCAATTTAACTTAAAATAGCATTAGTTTTTTCTTTTTAATTTAATGTACATAAATCTACATAATATATTTGAAATGTTAGAACTTATATATTTTTAATTTATAATTGCATAATTTTAAATAAAATTGAGAACATTGCAATACTGATACTGTAAGGAAAAATTCTGTTGCACTGAATCATTACTTATGTATTCAAAGGAACAAACAAAGGTCGAGGGTAAGATAAATAAATTGTTATGATTAATTTTGAGCTCTGTCAAGCAAAATATAAAACTTGTTCTCATCCAAGTGATCAAAACAATGTTCCATTGTTATTACATTGTATCATATTTTGCTGGCTAATATGAAACCTACTTGTATATATATATATGTGTATATATATAGTATGTATGTATATATAGTATGTATGTATATATATACAAGTAGGTTTCATATTATATATATATAATATGGTTTCATATTATATATATATATATACTATTTACCTTGAGTTTTGACTCCCGTACTCTGTTTTTCACTAAAATGACTTCTTGGACTTCGTTCTGAGGCCGGTCAGAGTTTTTACCAAATATTACAACTTTGTCAGATGTTAACGGCGGCAAAACGACAAACGTATCACAAGAACGCGGATGATTCATATTTTTTCAATATTATTTAAACGAATATAACGAAATAGATTTTCTATGCTAATCTTGTATATGGAATTATGAGTAAACTGCTAGTTGCTACTTAGTTTTATATTTTTTATCCTTAATTTAATATGTCAAGCCGTACACTTCAATATAACGACAATTATAACTTATAGTCAAGTCAAGTGTCATTATTTCACAGATTAGTAATATTTTGCTCTAAATTTTTATTCTGATTTATCAATGAATCATGATCTCTTAATTTTATGTAATTTTTAAATTTATATCAATTGATGTAATAATTATAATATATTTTTAACTTTTAAAGTATAATTTATTTTCTAATGAGGTTACTTTAGCCAGAGAATAAAGAGTAGAGAGAGTATATTACAACCAATAGAATTAAGTCAATAGAATTTCTGCTAGATATAAAAAAAATATAATAAATATTCTTTTCATAATATTGGCTTTGCTTTACATTTCTCCTGAATAAAATAATTGTACGGTTTTTACTGACTACAATATAGACAAGCAAAAGCACTTGTTTTGCCAATAATGTCATTAATGTAAGAAAATATCTATTAAAATGTTGTTTAGAAGATTTTTATCTGACAATAACTCATGGGACTAAAAAAATAAGAAATAGGAAGATAACATTTTGAATCGAATAAAATATATTATTGTTAATATATAAATTACAAAAGAGAATTAATAGAAAAGTACTTCTTTTGACTTTAATTCTATTGGTTGTAATATATTCTTTATAGTCTATTCTTTGTACTCTATGCTCTGGCTAAAGTTACCTTATTAGAAAATAAATTATAAATTAAAATATAAAAAATATATTATAATTTTTATATCAATAGATATAAGTTTAAAAAGGTTCGAAAAATATTAGAATGGAGATCACGGAGGCCAGAAACGCACCCGTGGCTCAACAAGGGCTAGGGTTATCTATGGGCGGAGAACCGTTTACCCTAGGTCCTCCTACAACCATTTCTATAAAAGAAATAAAGTCCCACCACCGATAGGCTCCAAGTCACGTCCACGTAATCATAGTATCGACTATGGTATATTCTGTCAGTGTATGAAAAATTGTAAGCGTTGTAAAGAATATACTTTTTTGATAAGTTTAAAAAATTAATCTTTAAAGGTTAGCTTACTGGCGGTATGTTTGTACTGCAACTGGGTCAAAAAATGGGTAGGTACACTTTTTACATACATATAAATGTTTAAAATTTAAATTTGTTCTTGATCCGGCTATTTTTATAGCTGATAATGCACTTGCGGTTCTGCATGGGCTTACATCTTATCCTCGGTGAGCCTCCTGCTCATTTGTCTCACTGTATCCATAAAAAATACCTACCACTAAACCCTAATTTTAAAATAAATACTAACCAACGTCTACATGGAGTAATTCAGTAGTTGGAATGTACTTTATATGTAGCAATTTATAAAGACTAGAACGTTGTATACTTTTTTATTGTATAGCAGACAACGGAGCAACTAGGTCTTCTATATAGTAAGAGAACACCCCCTGCCCATAGTCAACTGTGCCACAGTCCGTGCATAGACTGTGTGGCCGGCTTTTTATGCCACCTACGCGGTGTTTTTTAAGCGCTTCTCATATCCTCACTCTCTTATCGAAACACTAGAAGTACAACTACAATTTCACGCTGAGTATTCTGTGAGCCCGTGGTATCACGTGGTGGTGGTGGCGTATAGTATTATATAGCGCATATGCTTCAACATTTTTCTCCCACGATTAAGTTGTATAAAAAATTATCTTTCAACACCGATATATATAATACCGGAAATAATTATAAGTAGGATTGCGATATGCCTAACAAATAGTGTTGCCCAAATGCAAGACCATGACAAGACTTAGCCAGTCTTGGTCTTGGTCTTGCGCCAATACAACTGGTCTTAGTCTTGCGTCTTGCGCTCCAAGTCTTGGTCTTGGTCTTAGTCTTGCAGCAAGAGTCTTGCAAGTCTTGCAATTACCTATTAGACTATTGCTATTTATTTAAGTTTATTACAGATCTTAAAAAATCCTTTCAGAATAGGAACATTATGAGCTTGAATTAGAATAGCCATAGTAAAGACCAACCAGATATATAAATGTCTAAAGATTTAATGAGAAATATATTTGTGATTCCTTTTTGTGGAAAGAAATTAGATGCTTTCTTAAGCCTGAAGTGTTTCTGTTTTTCACTTTTATTTCAAATATCTGAAGTAATCATTATTACACACACACAAAAATACCCTTCTCGCTAGGTCATTATTTTGGTTATTTTTATACCTTTTGATAGTTTCATTTATTAGTTTATTAGTTACACTATTTAATACTCAAGAACGGCTCAGCAAAAGGATTTATCCGACTACAAAATTAAGGGTATGTTTTAAACATATCGCTTTTAACTAAAGTATGAATGCATTCTGTTTTTTTAATATATATTTTCATTTGCTAAGTATATTTTCATCCACAAAGTTGACGGACGATCTTATAAAGGTCACCGGAAGACGCTGGATGCAGTTCGCCTCCGGCAGGTATTCAAAGAAGTCCAGCATACACGTCCATGTCTAGCAGTGGACATCTTACAGCTGAAATTATGATGATGATGATGGTGTATCTTTATGGTTAATATATTTAATTTATGCTTAATATGGTTTTTTGCGTCTCTTGGTTCTTTTGAGTCCCTAACCGTACCCTATAGGTGCCCCGAACTGTTATACCTAATCCGTGAAACGGTACTAGCAAGATTCTTGCAGGCTTAGTCTTGTACAGTCAGTCTTGCGTCTTGCGTCTGAATTTGGGCAACGCTACTAACAAAAGACCGCCCACTGGAGGACTAAATCACAACTAAACACTATAATATAATAAATAAAAGTGCTGGTTTGAATAGAGAGATTTATTTTGCGTTGGGTTACATATTTATTTAGAATTATATGATTTTTACCCGTGGGAAAACATATGCTAACGCACTAATTAAGCTGTCTCGTCCAAAGTGTTACCACGGGTTCACATAGCATTAGCGTGAAATAATACTAGTATATCGAGCCGTTTTTACCTTATTGGAGGCCCTGAGAATATTCGAATAATATTTATGACTTTGACAGAACATTATTTTATTGGATAGACAAAAAAGTAAGTAAATGAGATAATTCTGACGCCATGTCGACGGCAGGCCCATGGGCAAGTTCCCAAACTTCCCACTGGGGAAGAGGACTCTGTTTGCATTAGATTTTGCTGAGTGAGTGAGGATATCGGAAAGCCTTAAAATTATCCCGCTTAAGTGGCATAAAAAGCCGATAAAACGAGTAGGAGGCTCACCTAGAGCAAGCAGTCACCTCTAGTCCTTGCAGCGATGAAATGCAATGAAACTTTGTATTCTGCCTCGATGTTCGATGATGAATTTCAGTATCACGTATCAATCCAAACAGCTCCTTCGAACATTCCCCGAGATAAATGCGGTAAAAGATGCTGAGCGAACAACATCTCTAAGCAACGCCAGAGAGTCAAGCTGATCGAAAAGGATCTGATGGTCTACGCTTTACGCTGCTCTACGCTGTATGCGATCTAGAGGAAGAAGCTGTAATTTGTTAGCTCCCGGCCAGAGTTGCGAGCAGTACTCCATATGACGCCGAGTTTGCGCTTTACAAAACTGTAAGCGTTGGCCAGAATCTCTTATCATAGAGGACCCCATGTGTTGGCTGATAAACTTAAAATAAAGATTAAATGTTAAAAGCAAGGGCGGTCCTGGTCCTAAGGCATATTTACAATGTATTATATTGTTTAAAATGGCGGGCCCATGCTTAAGCATTAATTGGACCGGCTCTTGCAAAGTGATACCAGTAATACTTGTTACATTGTTACCTACTTGTACACATTTTTATTGTATAACGGAGAACACTGCCGCTCATGGACAATCGCGCTATTGGTATTATTGCCGTATTTTTACAATGCTTAAGTGACATAATTTCAATGGCCTCCAATTTCCTCACTCACTCAGCAAAACACAGTAGAAGTACCTTCGTTTCACGCTGAGACCGTATATATGAGCCCGTATATGTATAATTAGTGCAACAGCATATGCTTCAGCATGACTCTCCCATGGATGCAACAACGGTTTGCCTTAAAATGATCAAATCAATCTGACATCGGCCGAATATTCATTAGGTAAATATAACACGCGTAATGTCATATCATGTTTTATTTCATTTTTTGTTCATTTTAAATTGTTACTCTATACTTCAAAACATACGACTCATATTCAAATGACTTGGAGTCTAGCTGAACATGGTAGGAGACGTTTTCGAACACATAAGTTCGTATGTGCTTTGTCTGACCCGTAATCTCTGGCAGTAAAGTTCATTTATGACGGATAATACATTCTAGTAGTGTGTAATTTGTCGTGTGGGCGTTATCGATTGATGCGCAGTGCGAGCCTTAAACGCGGGAATGTTGAACAAGACTGAACAAGTCAGTGTCATTTGGCATCATGATCGCGAACGTGTTTGGTCTGGCGTTTCTCTTAGTGTGCGTTGTGGTACGTCAGCCCGGTAAGTAAAAAAGCAGCGCAACATAACTGGCGAATATAATACATTGGTTGCTGTATTATTTCCATAACATGTTTATTTATATTATATAAAAGCTGGCGAGTGATGCTCTGTTATCAACCGTTTGAAACTAAAGCACCTAATTTAGTGATAATATTTTTGTTACGTAAAAAATATGTTCTATAAACTTTTTTTAGATTTTATAATTTTTTCAATACTTTAAAATATATACTTTTCTTAAATTTATTAACTGAAGTTCAGTCAACTTTAGAGCTTCATTTAATATAATTTATGTTTGTATAACTTTTGTATAAATATTTACAAAACAATTAAGCTACGAAACCAAACTGAATTTAGTATATAAACAAATTTCGGAATAAATCACTTTCAATATATATAACTTCCGACAGTAACGTTGGGTGTGTATGTGTGGGTCGTAATCCTCATTTTACGGAAAGTAGTATATAATTCATCTCTGCTTATTAATAATTTCACCAATCTGGATATTTGATGATAAAAATCTAATAGCCTTTATTTAGACACTCTTTAAAAAGTTGTTATCCAATATTTGTTATTTGGTTAACATTTCCACATCCGTTTTCCAGTCAGAAAAAGCCTCCTTCAATTAAATATTAATTTTTTCGCTCTCGTCTTGTTTTTTATCGATCCACAACTGAGCGGTTTTTCCACTTTTTAATTAGCTGCCTGCAGAGGTATTTTTAAAACAATACGATATGGGGGCCTTCAAAAAAAGAGCGTACGTACCTAGATATCCCATAAAGGCCGGCAACACATCTGTAGTCCTGCAAATGCTAGCGGTGTCCATAGTCAGAGGAGCGCTAGGAGCCTAGGTGAGCCTCGTGCTCGTTTCCATAAAAAAAATTAAAAACCTTTTACATTCCTTCCATTCTTAAGCCACTCTGTTCCATATGACACCGGCTTGTGGTCAGAGCTTGTGATATATGATACAAAGATAATTACTGAGAATGTGTTCATTGAAACTCTATTTTCTATAGACGTTAGACGAGCCTTGTCCAGTGTTCCGCAAACTTTTTGTATTCAAGGTATATATAGAAAAATGTATATTTTTAAAGGTACACCACATATATATAAGAAATATCTTATGTAAATATTATTCATCATTTATTTATTAAGTATTAAAATAATGAAACAAAAATCTCTCGCTCGTGTTTTCGCCTGAAAGAATATGTGTACCCAATCAATTTTCTTACCCTTTATTTACCTATTGTTTAACTCATGGGAGAGCCATGCTGAAACATATGCTGACGCACTATTTGGGCCGGCTTGTCCAAAACCACGGGCTCAGAGAATATTCAGCGTGAAACGGTACTTGTACTGTGTTACGCAGAGGGGACCGACGAGAAGAAGTATGAGCTGGAGGAGGCAGTGAGCAAATTACACTGGGACATCGTAGGGTTATCAGAAGTC
>DWCF01001531.1:0-29770 GCA_018230265.1 Delias oraia | reverse complement strand
TTATAAAGAGTTATCGTTAAATGGAGAGAAGAAAAGGTGGATGGAAGACAAGCTAAACCAACTAAAGCCAATTGATTGCGACGCTTGAGGGAGTTTGTCGTTAAATCGAGGGACGTTACATGGAGTTTACACTGTATAATGATATTTTATGGTGGACAATAACATACATTATGGTTTTGTCGTATTGGCTACTTTAGCTCCCTTTTAGTTAGGAATTCTAATTTGAAATTTATACAAATATTTATATTTCTCTCGTGGTCTCGCTATCTCTCAGTCTGGCTCGTCTGAAATTATACCACGAGCTCTCAGAACGCCAGCATACTATGTGTCACTGAATGAGAATACTACCCGTGAAATTATACTGCTCCTGCGGCTTTAAAAAACGGTAACTCAACTATAACGCTCAATGTGATGCGGTTGTCCATGGGCGGCAGAAATCTGACGATAGAGAAGAAGAAAGAAAATGTAAAGTTCTAATTTAATTTTTTTATATTGGCATACATCGTCCGATCGACCCACGCGCTTAAAAATGCTTATTTTATAATTGAATAAATTTTGCTTGCTATCAAATTGTTACTACTTTTCTTTTGGTTTATCATTTCTTTTCTGCTTCTATAAATTGGAGCGTGATACGCAACCTTCAACCCACGCCGGGGTCACCAATGAAGCGGTAAATTAGTTGGACAATACCGGATTAAATGGAGGCACAATTATATATCACTAACCAAATTTTATTTGAAAGCAGGAAGTCAGAATTTACACAAGCGAAAATGAAAGAATAGAGCAAAAGAAAAGTAGGAACAATTTGTTAGCAAGCAAAATTAATTCAATCAAAAAATATGAAAATAGAACTTTTAAGCGCGTGAGTCGATCGGACGATGTATGTAACGGAACAGAGAAGCATGCGCTTCGCGTCGCAATAAATTTTAAACTGTCGGCGACCGGCGCTGCGGGCTGCAAAGGAATTACGTCACTGCCCCGCTCGTCTGACTGAGGCGCAAAAATAATTGCTACCTTAATAAAATCTATATAAAAATATGTACACTAAAAATATTTATACAGTCAGTGTCCTATGCACTCTAGGTAATTAAAAAAATCCTTGCTAACTCAGGCCGAGCCCTAATGCAAGGTAGACAAAAAAGTAGTTGCTAGGGTATGAGGTATATCTGTATGAGGTTATCACACCGGTATTTTTTTATCTAAGTTGTGAGATTATTTGGAACAAAGCGAACTCGACCCGAAACTGTTTCAATATTCAAATGAGAATTAACCTATACGGAATATCCCGATTCGTATATAGTTTCAGTTCGGTAAGGGTGCTTAGATTTTATTGAATCATACTTGAAAAAATATATTGTAATAGGCTACCCATCGATTCAATTCAATAATACTACACTCTATTTTTCTGTATACCTATTTATGTTTGCTAGTTCAATGCAGTTAATTTTGATTACATTTGATTGACTTGATTGGGTTTTTGAAATACGTAATGATTTTATATAAAATATTTCATACCGCTCTGTGGAATCAGCTTCTTGCAGAGGTATTTCCAAAACAATACGACTCGGGGACCTTCAAAAACATACTAAAAAAAATCTATCACTTAAAGACTGGCAACGCACCGGCGACCATTCGAGGGCTAGGAGTAACAATGGGCTGAGGACCGCTTAATCTAGGTGAGCATTCTGCTCGTCTGCCAACGTTTTCATTTAAAAAATGTAAGATGTACAACTTTGCTTCCACCATTTTGGAAACGATGAATGAATCGGTATGAAATAGTAAAATACTGGCTATTTCTGGCTTTGCTAGGCCTGGAGGTGACAATGGGTGGACCGTTTATTCTAGGTCAGCAACCTGCTGTTTTCCTCTCAATTTTAAGAAAAAAAGCAGTATCCGCCCACGTAAAAAAACTATTAAATAAACGTTATTGTTAAATAAACATTTTTCACCAGATCTGAGCCACAGTGATTAATTGAAACCGCATTTCAATTGTCGGTAAACTAATTGCAGTTTTGTATCAAACAACAGTCTGTTTGTAATTCCCATTTTGTTTTTATTCAATTAATTGTTGCTAGTTGAAGAACTATTACAAGCTTTCTTTTATTCTATAGTGGACATTGGAGCACGTGGGTCTCTTATATGGTAAGAGAACAACCGCGCCACAGTCCGCGCATGGCTGTGTTGCAGGCTTTTTACGCCACTGAAGCGGCATTTTAAGGGCCTTCGATATCCTCACTCACTCTGCGGAAAAGAATACAAGTACCGTTTCACACTGAGTATTCTGTGAGCACGTGGTATCACTTCACACGAGCCGGCCCAATTAAGGCGTCAGCATATGCATCAGCATTGCTTTCCCACGGGTGTAGAAGTATTACTAGAGTACATCAAAATAGGCGCAGTCATGTCTTCGAGTTGCGGAAACCAGCCCGTCTTACAATTACAAGTAGTAGAGTACATATAGTGCAGCATGCAACTTTTAGTTCCTTTGTACATTGTTGTGTAATTTGTTTTCTATGTCTTCACTTCTGCTTACAATTAAGTTACTAGACCAAAGTTAGAAGTGAAAACTTGTAATTGACTTGCTGATGTGTAATCTGTCTACTATCCGACACTATTCGCTGTAACTTTTCCATAAATACATTGTAATTCATTTAAGACATTAAAATTTAACTATATTATATTAATTACATATTAATATTATTTTTAATTTTCAGAAGACAAAGATGCATGGAAGCTTCTGCACAAGCACCAGTTTAAACTAGAAAAGATTTTTTTTAACTTAAATTTAAGTTACTAATTTTTTTGAGGGTTTACAGGAGGCCTATGTCCAGCAGTTGTCATAGGCTGATGATGATGATGATAATTTTTTTTAAATTCAGTTTTACCTTTTAAACTAGCAAACAGAAATGAACCAACTATTGTAAATTTGGCGATAAAATAAATTAAATCTTATAATTTTCTTGTTGGTTCTTCTAGTAGAGTTATATCTTCCGAACCTATGGTAGCTTTACTATTGAAAATTGCCCCTTATGGGGCCAATTTAAATAAATGCTTTTGCGTTTGACCCGTGGCAGAGCCGATGGCCTAATTAAGACGACTAATCCGAAGTGATACCATGGTCATAAAACTGTGAAAAATATTTTTTAATGGGTTTCTTGCTATTGGCCAGAATAGCCTTGCCAGCTGAACGCGGGTTGAGACGAACTTGCGAGTCGCAAGACGCGTTAGTTCACGTGTAACGGATATCCCTTACCAAAGAGGAGAACCATCTGCTCCGTTGCCCTGCAGACGTAATCAGCTACCTGCAGAGGTACTTACAAAAGAATACAGAACGAAGCATATATATCTCTAATATGCCAGCAACGTACACGTAGCTTATTAAGGGTTAGGGATATCTATAGGTGGAGAAAGATTTATCCTTGGTGAACCTCCTTCTCGTTTTTCACGATATTTATGAATATCTAATATATGTGTGTGTATATATATATATATATATATATATAGGCTTTATAACCTGTATATTGTAAACGCAGCTTTAGAATTCAGTGAGTGAACGAAAAAGAATCAATTTAAAAAGGTGTAACTCACGAAAGAGAGAGTTTTGGAACGTGCTTGTGAAATTATTTAACTTTTATTAACTAAAATAATAATTAAATAAAAATTTTAAAATAAAATAGTTAAAAACTTAATTGTCAATTTTTCTATTTAAGGTTAGTAGATCAGGTTATAGAATTTGTGAATATTTCGTATCAATTATTTCAAGTAATATAATTTTTCATTAACAATAAACATTTCTATTTTAGATCAATCAAAATTGTATTTTTTTCCCGTTAAAATATTACATATATAAATTAAAAGACGTTATAAAATGATTATGTATTTGATTTCATACCTATAATAATTATTATATTTTTGTATATAATCTGAAGCACATCTCCGCCGCCTATGTCCTCAAGCAGCGAAAATACTGTTTCAAGCTGGTTTTCTCTGAACCCATGGTCACACTCCAGAGGATCGCGTCAGTATGGCTCTCCTGCGGGTATGATAGTGTTAAAATACTCATCTGATCACTGCCTACCCCTTCTTAAGACCGCATAAATTAAATTATAAATTTTATTTAGATTGATTTCACGAAAGCTTTTATCGGTACTTCGGTTAGAAAGCTATTGAAACGAGTGTCTTTTAGTATGATTTATAATTTTTTAAAAATAATATCTTTCTTATTTAATTTATAATTTATCTTTCGTATTTGGGTGTAAAAAAGTTAATTACCTTCCCTATTCTTTATGAAGATATTTAAATTTTAAAATTGAACATCGTATAATACATTTTTAAAAAATCACAGTTTAACTTCATCCGACTCCATTATCCGGTGGATACATTAAATTTTTCCTATATCACTAAAATGTTCAGCATTTAGTCTTGAGTGCTTCGCTCTACATTTGGAATACGAAATACTTCGGGACTAACTGAGCAGCGATTATAATTCTAAAAGGCACCCTGTTTACTTTAATGAGATGAAAAACTTTTACAACTGAATTTAACTTGAAACTTACAGTTTCTCAGTATAAATAATTATTTCGTTTCTATATAACGTAAGAGAAAGCAAGACTTTGATAATAATCGCCGCCCATGGACAATACCGCTTCTCGCTTTGTTTGCGTTAACGGACTTTTACGCAGCTCAACGGCATTTCAAGTGCGATATCTTCATTCACTTAGAGAAATAACTGTATTTCTCTAAGTGCTACTGAGCAGTACTGTTTCACGCTTTTATTTTTTGCTTAGCAGGTATAACTTAGGGGCTACAGTAACCTTATTTAGCAAAATGGTACGATTAGGTACACCGTGGTATTTTGTGAGCTGGTGGTGTCGATTTGTACCAGCTAGACCGATTGTTGCATAAGCACAGCTCTTCCATTGTTGAAGTGTATATTTCTAAGCGTGTTTTTTCTTTACACGTGATATTTTAACTATAAATGCATTTATAATTGATAATGTTACCAGCTTTTTATACCACATGCGCGATATAATTCAAGGGCCTCCGATATCCTATCTCACTCAGTGAAACCTAGTACAAATACTGTTTCACGATAGTATTCTGTAAGCTTGAGGTATCATTTCAGACGAGCCTGCCCATTTAGTACGTCATCAGATGTTCATTTCTCTCTCACAGGAAAATATGGATAAAACACTCGTCTGGCTACTGTCAAGCCTTTCCAAAGACCGAATAAATTAAAAATTAAATTATTATTTTTTTTGTTCGGTTCAGGATTAGAGCCCGACACATATCGCTTCTTAATATGCTTTAAGACCACATAACTACCCTTTTTCTTAATATATCTTTAGTAATGAAATAAATTTAACCAGTTATTTGGCTGGTAGCAAAATGCACTCAAATCATTTAAGTCTTAGAAGAATTATGGCAGAATCAAAACGACAGTTTTCAACAAAAGAATTGGTTAGCGAATTCCGTTTCAGATTTGTGGCCGGGATTGGAGACAATTTCTTGGAGATATTGCGGCCCACGTCTGCAAAGATTCGATGGAACTTAATGGAGCTGGAGTTGTAATGTAATCTAAATGATATCTGTTTAATTAAAATTAAATCAAATAGTCCTAAATTAACAGAAATTTTGCTTTTGTATCGATAATTAGAGTACCAAAATATTAATTTGTAAACATAATGGGAAATAATCTAATACAACCATATTATTAACCCACACAGTTCCACCCAGAATAAGACGCGTTTTTTAATCTGCAAGATATTTTTTTAAGAAAACGGAGGTAAACAAGCAAAAGGCTCATATAAAATGAGCTGTTCTCCACCCGTAGATACCCGCAGCTCCTGCTGAATTGCGGGTGCGTTGCCAGCCTTTAATAAGTAACCTTTGTATATAATTAATTAGTGTACTTGGTATGAGTCAGTCTCCTTAATCAGTACACTCTGTTTATAAACCTCTACAATCCATAAATCTGCCAAACCCTAGTTCAATAAAACGCTTCACTTATTTACATCAGATACAATTTTCTACATCAAATAAAATTTAATTTAAATCCAAAATATCAGCTTACATAAGATCTATACAGTTCTACTTTAGTTAGAATACTCAGCGTGAAATAATACATATAATTTGTTTCGCTGAATGAGTGAGCATATCGGAGAGGCTCTTAAAAATGCCAAGTAAGCGGCGTAAAAATCAGGCAACACAACCAATACTCGATCTGTAGTGCGGTTGTCCAAGGGTGGCGGTGTTTTCTTACCATAAAGGAGACACAACTGCTCCGTTAACCGCTATACCGTAAAAAATTGTATATAGACTTTATATGTTCAACCGTTGGAGAGCCATGCTGAAACATATGCGGACGCACTAAATTGGCCGGCTCGTCCATCGAAGCGAGAAGTGATACCACGGATTTACAGAATCCTCAACGTGAAACGGTACTTGTACGGTGTTTCGCAGAGTGAGTGAGGATATCGAAGTCCCTTAACAATGGCGTTTAAGTGGCATAAACAGTCGTTAACACAACCAATGCGCGGACTGTGGCGCGGTTGTCCATGTGAGTCGGTGTTCTCTTACCATATAGGAGATCCACTTGCTAAATTGTCCGCTGTACTATAAAAATATGGTACAAACTATTAAAAAATCGGTCGAGTAACTGGATCTCTATAGAGTGATTAATATCTGTATTTCCCGAAAGTGGCGGCATTACGCCCAGACTTAATTATTACAATAAGACTGTTAAATGACCGTAATGCGTGATACAATCCTAAATGCCTTATCTCCGGCTTGGCTCAATTAATCTCTGACCCTTTCAACCCTCGGGCGATACAAACAATTTGATACTTTAAACCTCACACACGTACCAAATAAATGCGTTTCATTTAAGGGCAGAAACAAAAGATATATTTCAGATTTCATTTGTGTGAAGGAATTAAAGTAAGAGTTTTTGAAGTTCTTCCATTCAACTTTATTTGTGTGTTTTGAAAGAATACCAAAATTATGACATAGACATGTATTGAGGTACAGTGCTAACATGCATCTTGTACTACAATTGAGAAAGGAATACGACTCCAGGCTAAGCGCCACAAATAGCGTGTTTACCTGAATATATAATAACCCTCAGAGTAAATATTAGTAGTTATTTGTTTATATTTATATTATATTATATGTATTACATACATATGTATTATTATAAATATATATAATTTCAGGGGCTATATCCTCACTCAAACAGCAATACACAGTAGTCCTGTTTCACCCTATAATTCTATGAACCCGTGGTATCACTTCGGACAAACCTAAGTTCCACTCCTCTAAACTCCACTCTGCATATGATTCCTTGAAATCGCTCAATTTTGGAATGATAAACATCGAGGTGATATGGATAAAATACCGCAGAAAATTATTTAATATAAATTTTTGAATTTAAATTATAAAATGAAATTCCGTAGCATCTGGAGCACGGTCCACGATAATTTCGCTCACAAAACACTTTACAATAAATGAATAAATGGTTTGGATATAATTTTAACAGATTTATTATATTCCGTATACAATGTAAACTCTATATAACGACACTGAAGGGATTGTGCGTTTTATAGCGTTATAAAGAGTTGTCGTTAAGAGGAGAGAAGGAAAGGTAGATGGAAGACAAGCTAAACCAACTAAAGCCAATTGATTTCGACGCTTTAGGGAGTTTGTCGTTAAATCAACGGAAGTTACATGAATTTTACACTGTATATGTAAATTACTGTGAGCTACCGTGAAGTTAGTAGTATCGAGTTTGTCAGTCAGAATAGTAGTAGTCGAAAAAATATAGTAATGAGTCAGAATAAAGAAATATAAAGTATTCCGTCTATAGAAGGGCTTGAATGTCACTGTGCGATTGTTTCTCCCCTAGGAGAGTAGGTTATCCATGGGCGATGGTGAGCTTCTTCTATACAAAAGATCCAATTGCTCCAATTTTTAAGAAATTAGGAATGTTAAAGAGCGGGAAGCTCACCTAGGATAAGCGGTCCTCCACCCGTTGACAGCTCAGTATTTTCTAGCCCGTGTTTGCCCGCTATATAAAGTATATCTTTAAATTTCCTGTTTGGAAATGACTGTTAAAAAAAATATGAAATCTAAGAACAATAATAAACTAAGCTGGGATTCATTTTTATATGATATAATATACACAGTTTTGTACATGAAATACTGGAATTATTACGTGAAGATATCAACTTTAAAAACAAGAAATACTTTTTACGCTATTATAACTAACAATTTTAAAGCTGCCATAATAGAAATTTCCAAACCAATACGACTTGGGGACATTCAAAAAAATAACGTACCTATCTCTTAAAGACCGACTACGCACCCTGGGCCCTGCAAGAGCTGGGGTTGTCAATGGGCGGAGGACAGGTTGTTCTCGGTGCCACCTGCCCGTTTGCCACCGTTACCATAAAAAAAGTTTTACAAAGTATAATTACAGCTGAAAAAGCGCTTTATTAAACTACACAAGTAAAGGCTTTCAATCTATCCAATATCGTCTAAACTCTAAATAATATGCTAAGAGTTGGCCACAGATGTGCAATTCGACCCAATAAGCAATTCAATCACGGCCTAAATTGCAAATATGAGCAATTCTGCTTCTATCGCCTACTCACCTAGAATCGTGTAAACGAAAACGAATCTAGACCAAATGGTTAGTAATTTGATATCTTAGCCCGTTTCTATTTTATAGCCATGAAAAGGAAAAATAATTAATATAAAACAGTACTAAGCGATTTTTTTATATTTTCTTTATAGTTAACGAGCAATGCGGGTTTCCTGGTTGTGGGAGACCATCGTCAATCACCAACAACCAAATGCGCTGCAATCCGCACTTTGAATGTCGGCTGGCTTTTTACGCCACCTTAACGGTGTAATTTCAAGGTCTCTCCGATATTCTCACTCACTCAACAAAATACTGTACAAGTACTGTTTCACGCTGGTTTTATGTGATCAGGTGGTATCAAAACAGACGAGCTGGCATAATTATATGGCTTAGTTATAGAATAAAAAACAATCGTTTGGATTCTGTCTTTAGTCTAAATAGTAATTGATTTAAAACCTCATTCGGTTAGTAACGTTTTATTGCAGAATAAAAAATATGTCAATGGACAATGAAATGGTTTTCCACAAATATTAAACCGGCTATTACCAAACATTGCGAGCCTCGTGTATTTATAACGCATAATGAGACAATTTCGGTAAACACCGAGGCACTCATTGAACCGAAAATGATCATATTATGACTTTATTAGTATTTATCGCACGTAACGATCTTATATTGGTACATATGTAATGCGAACGTGGATACCATTCATTTGATAAACATAAAGATAGGCTAGCGTCTTCGTTTGGTAGACATACATAAAATAAGAAGACCAGAGAGGAAAACCGCCTGATCTCTCCCGCTATACAATAAAAATAAAAGCCTTCCTTGAGTCTTATTATGATAAGAGAACACCGCTGCCTATGGACAACCACGACACAGTCTGTGAATTTGGTGTGTTGCCGGCGTTTTACGCTGCTTAAACAGTCTTTGTAAAAGATATCGTTACTCACTAATGGAAACACAGTAGAAGTACCGTTTCACGATGTGTATTCTATGATCCCGTTGTATTACTTTGGACGAGCCGATCCAATTAGTGCGTTAGCATATGTATCAGCATGGCTCTCTCATAGGTGTGACAGTATTAATACACTTTCCCGGCCACTGTCAAGCCCTTACAAAAACCGAAAAATGTTATAAATGTCCGCACCGGGATTCAAACCAGATATCTCTCGATTCATTTCTCTAACCTAATAGATTCTGCGTAAATACTAATAAATATTAGAATATTTTCTTTTCATTTCTCTTTTAGAACTCAAAAATGCAAGTGATGTAATTCATTTCATACGTTCTTAAATTTTTATTTATTGGACGTATTGAATAAAAATCTTGTATTTTATAGCAATAAACTATACCCATTCTGCTCAACTGTTGGTTCCCAAACTATTTTAAGTATATTGTTTGTTTAATGAAATTGTTACTTTTACGTTAACATTTACCGTGTAACATACTTCACTCCGAAATTCTAATTCGTTCTCGTTTCATATTTCCTCGAATGGGCGCCTCATTTAAGATTCTCGCTAAGCTGTTCGTTTTAGTCTGAGCAAGCTCAATACGTCGCTCTTTCACGTAAGAAGACTTTCACGACACTCTCTGAATATATTATTTTGTGAAAGATTTGTTTCTATATTTTATTTTGAGTTGTTGCTTTGAATTTCATTCAAACAAATAGTTGTAAACGCTTTAAAATCTACAAATTCATACTACATTAACTAACGATTTTTTTGGTAGTATAGAGGACCAGGAAGCAGGTGGGCCTCCTATACCTATAAGTAAACACCGCCCATGTTTATACGCCTACAATCCGCGCTTTGATTGTGTTGCCGGCTTCTTACGTCGCTTAAGCTGCATAGTTTAGCCTTAAATATCCTCATTTATTCAGAAATACAGTACAAGTACCGTTTTTCACGCAGAGTATTCTTTGAGGCCGTGGTATCACTTCGTGGTATCCAGCCCATTCGTGTCAACATATGCTTCATCATGGCTCACTCACAGGTGATACAGTGATCCGAGTAAGACACACGCCCGGCCAATGTATCCAATCCCTAACAATAATATTATTTGTAAATACCTTACTTAAAAGATTTTGTTGTATTTACTCACTAAATAAAATTATCTCACTTTATTTTCAGAGAAAAAATATAAGTTACATTACACTCTGAACTTAGTTTTAAAAAAGTTTCTTATATATAAAACATTCTATACACTGAAATACTTTTAAATAGTCTAATAACCTGTATGTATAGGAAACGTAAATTATTATTTCAAATAAATGTTTTATATACCTATAATAATAATAAATATATAGTCATCATCATCATCATCATCATCATCAGCCATTCAAGTCCACTGCTGGACATAGGCCTATATATTATCATAGGCCAATATATAGTATCACGATCAAAATATGCGCTCAGGTGCTTGCAAAGAAAACTGCATTCATATATTTAATTAAAACCTGTAGGTAGATACTCAGCTTGAGAATCGAATCCGGTTGTTTTGAAAAATATTTCTTGTGGGGTTTCGTTAAGGATGACATATATAATATATATATTTAACGCAAATCTACCTTATTATGATACAAAATGCAATTGTTAGATCGTTACCTAAGAGTGTGGAATGTTGTATTGAAATAAAAATGTGTATTTTTCAAGCACCCACTATATTAAATTAGAGTATGTGAAAACAATGCATTACACTAATTTTAGTCCTCATGTTTCATCGAGACATATACTGCTTAAAACCTAGACAATCAATATTAAAAAAATAAGTTTATATTTTTAAAACAACTGGATTCGATTCCCGAGCTGAGTACAGGTTTTAAATGTATGAATGCAGTTTTTCTTCTGTTTAAAATCTATGTCTTGCTTCCTCAGATCAGATATTCTTATGTCTTCTAGTTTCAGACTTTCCCATGCTGACCGATTTGAATAACACACCAAGTGTAGTATATATAGTAGAAAATATAAATACCCTAGATTCATTCTAAATGATTTTATCGAAACCCATATAAATTACAGTTCCATTGAACTGTCCCACATTCAACGCTTAGGTACCGCTCTCGAACGCTATTATTCAACTGTATCCTCAAGGATGGGACACGGTTTTGCTTTTGACATGCTTTAGAACGATTTTACCTGCCTTCTATAACTAGCTATATCACATGTGAGTAGTGGTTAAGTAATTGAGGTCTTTATTGTGGGATTAATATTGATACCACAAGTATAACTGAGATACAGTAAGAAACATTTTTATTTTTTATTTATTGAAACGGTGGAAAATGAACAGAAGGCTGGCTTAAGATCAGAGAGCTTGGTAGATAAATGATTTAATAAGTCTACCATGAAACAAGAGGTATCCTGTTACTGGCCTAAAGTATAATTTAATTTATAATTTATTCGATCTCTGGAAGGGCTTGACAGTGGCCGGGCGAGTGTCTTAATACTGTGACACCCGTGGGAGGGTCATGTTGACACATATGCAGATGCAATTATTAGTTCGTCTAGTTCGAAGTAATACCAAGGGCTCATAGAAAATTCAGCATGAAATGATAGTTGTATTTGAAACACTGCTTCTACTGTGTTTTGCTGAGTGAGTGAGGATATTCTAGCCCCTTAAGCGGCGTGAAAAGCCGGAAACACAACCGATGCGCGGACTATGGTGCGGTTGTTCATGGATAGCGGTATTCTCTTACCATATAGCAGATCCATCTGATCCGGTGTCCAGTATATCCCCTAGCCCTTGAGCCTAGAGCAACGGGTAAGTCGGCCTTTAACGAATATACGCTCTTTACCATTTCCCGTGCTAAATAATACAATCCTATAATAATTTCATGGCTTTACTAAATATATAGAAGTCAGTGAGTGGTACTAAAGTAAGTAGACAAGAAAGTCCGGCGTAATCGTATAATACAATAACTGAAACTTAAAAGACCAACAAAATCTTCCGAATACATTGTTCGTACAACTTGCAGTCGCCAAACATCATCAAGTTCGTTTGTGAAATGCGAAACGGGCGCAAACTCAAACGTTACGTTAGTACGTGGCCGTGCAACAGAATAACGTGTTGGTGCTTGTGATTTCCTTTTGCTGCTTAAACACTGGATTTGGATCCCGCCACTTGCACGCCTTTCGGTAAACATTTTCAGCGACGTTCTCCATACACTAAATTCATAAACAGATTTTTATTTATTTATATTTATATTTGTATTGAAATTTGTGTTGCACAAATACAAGACCAAGACTAAGACTGACCGTGTACGACTTGAGCAAGAACAAGACTAAGCCTGCAAGACTCGCGCGTCTTGCAGCTACTTTTTTGGCAGTGATTTTTGGAATTTCTCATTCAAATTTTAGTCATATTTTATAAATCTGGTTGTTCTTTACTATGGCTATGCTAATTTAACCTCAAAAAATTCTAAGATCTGAAGTAAACTAATAAATATCAATAGTCTTATAGGTATTTTCAAGACTTGCAAGACCAAGGCCAAGACTAGGAGCGTTATAGCAAGACCAAGACCCAAGTAGATTGGCGCTTGACCAATACTAAGCTAAGTCTTGCATTTAGGCGACACTAATATAAATTAAATAACTAGTAATTACAATGTTTTCAAGACATTAGTTTTTTAAGTTTCAGTTATTGTGTTTAAAGAAAACGTCGGGTTTTTTTGATACTTAAATACCGCAACTGTATTCTACATATTACTATTAGGTAAAGTCAGGAAGTTTTTATATTTCCCGTGTTTACCTGAAGCATATGCTGACGCACTAATTAGGCTAACTCTTCTGAAATGATACCACGAGCTAACAGAATGCAAGCATAAAACAGTACTTGCACTGTTTCGCTAAGTGACTGAGGATATCGGAAGCCCGTGATAAACAGATCAAGCAGCTTAAAAAGCCAGCAATACAACCTAAGCGTGGATGAAGCAGTGACCATAAAAGAAAAGCGTCTTCTCCTTTGGCCGCTATTATATATTAAAAAATTAGATACGGTAAAAGAAAAAAAATATTGTCTATAGAGATGTGAAGGAGTATTGAGTTAATATTTCAAGATTCAAAGACCGGCAACGCATCCGTGACTCTGGCTTGTGTCTGCGGAGGGCCGCTTATTAGTATCTAGTGATGAACCTGCTGCTCATTTGCCACCGTTTTTATAAAAACATTGATTCGAAACCCAGATATTTGATAAAAATCGGTACTCGTTTAGCTGTAGCGTTATCAGTTTTAATTTAACTTCTTTCAAACCGACCGACCTCAAATGTTTATCGCTCGTAACAAAAAACTTCCCACAAATTAAAACAAAAGAAAACATCTCTCTATAATTTCAGAGTTTTTTGATGCGAACCTCAAAAGAACGAACTGTACAGTGGCTATGATGAACTTGAAAAACGTTGTTTAATGTCTCATGCCTCGCTCGCAATATTCTTTTCTATCTTTTCTTTTCTCGGACGGCGTCTTGTGTATGTCGCTTTTGTGCGGTTGGAAATGTTTTATGTTCCATGTATGTGGTGTTGCTGATTAAAGTCTCTGGGCTGAGAGGTAAATATATTACTGTCAGTAGAATTACAGAATTAATGATCCCAACTGAGTCAATAACAATGATTACATTTTGTTTATATATTTTTTTTATCATAAAATAGTCAACGAAGTAGACGGGTCTTCTGAATTTTAAGAGAATACCGCCTCTCGTAAATAACCGCGCCTCAGTCCACGAATTGGTTGTGTTACCGGCTTTTTACGTCAGTTAAGTGGCATTTTTAACTGCCTCTGATAACCGCACTCTCAGCGAAACACAGAATAAACACCGTTTCAAGTATAACTACCGTTTCACGTTGAGTATTCTGTGAGCCCGTGGTATCACTTCGGACGATCCGGCTCAATTAGTGCGTCAGCATATGTGTTAGCATGTTTCCCCCACGGGTGAAAATTTTGTTAGTATTATTTAAAACGTTATTATTATTTAAAAAGTTCAGTATCTGCTAATATTGAATTTATTTCTCTGAATATAAAATTTTAATTATGATATCTGAAATATAAAATACCATTATAAATCGATAATATACAAGTTTTAATAAATATAGATAAAAATTACAAAAAGTACAATACTTAAAAAATAAATGTGTTTCAAATTCTTTCGATGGAGTTTACGCGTCATTTAAAAATATTTGAACTCTCTATAAAATTTTGATCATAGATAATAATTGTAAAACCTTGAAGGTTTAATAATTTAATACCTACGTATTTTATTGGATGTATAAATAATAATTAACAAATAAATAATATATAATAAGATATAAAAAATATATTGAAAAAGTATATATATATGGCCTTCGTATCTTTTATAATATTTTATATACTGTGTATAAGCTAGTACAAAAGATTTTCATCAAACGTGGATCCAACTAAAATATGATTAAAAATTTAAATTTAAATTTGTTTCACATTATGGAACAGTTGAGATGACAAAGTTATTTTATATACCAATCTGATTAAACAAATTATAAATCGCATTGGAAAAGCACGTTTCGTTTAAATATTAATGTTTTATTCATTATTAAATGAAACAAATTCATATTTCTATAGAAAATGGAACCTTAAATCTTTTATGATTATTTTTTTATGAAAATCGTATGGGGAACGAGTGGGAGGCCCATCAATGATAAGTAGTCCTCCGCTCATGGTGAACCCCAGCCTTTATGGACACGGGTGTCCTGCTGGCCTTTTAGGGATTCTTTGAAGGTACCTAGGTCGTATTGGTTTTGGTCTACTTCTGCCGACAGCTTATTGCATAGAGCAGTGGTGTGCGGCTCAAAATGCATCAAAACGCTCAGTTATGGAACTACAAACATCGAAGTGATACAGATGACAATTTGTATTCTGCCTGTGTTTAATTATTAATAGTAATTACAGACTCAATTTGCCTCACGTGTAGTTAATCGAAACAATATAACCAATATTGAATACGAATGATAATATAAATTCAAAACACAATGGACTCCAAAAACGGCTCATTCTTCCATAGACAATTTCAAATTCATACAATGCCGGCCGTTATCACAAATAGACAAAGGATTCTTTTCATTACTAATGACGTTTACCTATTTACCCCGTTCCTAATGACACGCACGTATGAGCAAAAACCGTTCGTAATAATAATTCATAGCGAACAATAGCATGTGATCTATTGCTAAGATACTTCATTATCCAGCAGGGACAAACAAAGAAGCTTTTATAGAGCAATAATAGCTCGATAATGCCACCTTATACCGATTGTCTATAGAACGCTTCAGAGATAAAAATGAATTGTCAGCCAGTGGCACTATTCAATTTAATTGAGTCTCTTTGTTAGCAATGTTTGACTAGCTGTAACAATTCTACGTTTACACTTGCAAAGATTGTAAATAAGTGATAATTTACTTTAAATTTTTATTGAGAGCCTCGTAGCTTAATGGTTTCAAAAGTGCATGCAGCGAGTGGTATCGGTTTCCAAACCCGGTCAGAACAATTATAATTTAATTTATAATTTATTCGTTAACTGGAAGGCCTTGACAGTGGACGGGTGAGTGTGTTAATACTGTCGCACCCGTGGGAGAGCCATGCAGAAGCATATGCGGACGCACTAATTGGGGTGGCTCGTCTGAAGTGATACCACGGGCTCACAGAATACTCAGAGTGAAATGGTAGTTGTACCTACTTGAACCAGTGATTCTACTATGTTTCGCCGAGTGAATGAGGATATCGAACGCTCTTAAAATTGCCGCTTAAGCAGCGTAAAAATCCGGCAATACAACCAATGCGCGTACTGTGACGCGGTTGTCTATGAGCAACAGAATTCTATTACTATATAAGAAACCCACCTGTACCGTTGTCCGCTATAGCATAAAAACGCCTATACAATTTTTTATTTAGATCCTACGCGAGAGGTACTGGGTTCTATCGCCTGTATGAAAAAAGGTATAATGATCGGTATTTTATATCGAGATTTATATAATCTTATGCATCTCAGTAACTTATAAAAACCTATGTAAATTTAGCAACTATATACAGAGACCTCGCAATATGATTTCAAAGGCAGTAATAATACTGTAGGAGAGACGACTTTAATTAATACTCATAAACACTTACAACTGTTCTATATTGTTTTAACATATACCGGTTTGTTAATTACTAAACAGAGTAGTTAATTACTATTACTAAATAGACAAGGGCAAAATACAAAGTTTAATTCGTGTCATCTTGATGTCTGTCGTTCCCTTCACAACTGAGCGTTTTTTGTATGTATATAGGTAATCTGCACATTAGTGCACAGTTTTTGTTCTGTTCAATAGTTTTTCTGCGCACGGGATGTTATGTCTCGGACATAGGTCATAAATATACCTACACCTAGGATTAAATTCATAATTTCAGCCGTAAGACATCCACTACTGGACATAGGCCTCTCCCTTGGACTTCCATGAATAACTGTCGGAGACGACCTGCATCCACCGTATTTAAATATTTAAATTAAATAATAGATATTTAGATTAAATTATTGGCGTTTTTTTAATGAAAAATAATATAATATATATAAAATATTAAAAATTAATAATAATATAAAATAATTCATCCCTTATTTTCTTAAAAGGAATAATATTGTGTACTTAATTGGTATTAAGGTAGCTTTCGAACGGTTAAAGATATGTTTAAATCAGTCTAATAATTTTGAAGATTTTTATTTAAATCAAATAATCAATTATTTCCTCTTAATAATTTAATTGATATTATTTCCTTTGTTATATAATAATTTGTCACTGTGTGAAGAATATTAACATTTTTTAGAAAACTCGGTAGGCCAACGAGCAGGATACTCAGCTGGGAAAAGCGGTCCTCCATCCATAAATGTCTCCAGCCCTTGCTGTCCTCTGAGTGTGTGGCCGGCAGATTACGGATAGGTACACTCTTCTTGAAGGTTTACAACTCGTATTAAAATGGAAATATCTTTTTATCTAGTTCATTCCACAGATGAAAACGCCATAAAACGCTCAGTTATTGAATAAAAAACATCGAGGTGATACAGAAGAAACAATATAATAAATGAAAAATCGATTATAGGATTAGACAAATATTTTACTATGAATTCTAATTGTACAAGTTTAACAGCATCAGTATTTTGAAACATTCAAACTTAAGTCGTGCCGATATTGTGCCGGTTTTCTTTGATCTTAATTGCAATAGAGATATCTGGAGAATATCTCAAGGCTATTAATTCAAGTAATACTCACGGGCCTATTCAGGCGGCGTTTACGTCATTAAATTGTTACGGAAACGTTGAAATTGCTTCAACGATCATTATATTGTACCGCAAGCACGTATATTAAATCGTGTATGTCCTATATAATATAAAATGGAGTCGGTTATATTCAATATTTGTCATACATTGGAACTTTTATTACTTCAAACCGTTTTTAATGCTTTGCATTCTTTTTCAACTTGACGCTGAAAGATATTACAAATGTTTATCTAGATAGCAATCACCTCGTAGCTAAGTGGTAAGTCTACCATGAAGCGATAAGTATTGGGTTGTATTCCCGGTCGGTTTAAAAAAAATATAATTTAATTTATAATTTATTCGGTCTGTGTAAGGACTTGATAGTAGGCGAGTGTCTTAATACTGTCTTACCCGTAGGAGATCAAAGCACACTTGCACGAACTAACTGGGCCGATCCATCCAAAATGATACCACGGGCTCTCAGAATACTCAGCATAAAAAATAGTGTTGCGCTGAGTGAGTGATAGTCCTGGGCATTATTCAGTAACTACAGTGCGGATTGTGTCGCGGTTGTCCATGGGCAATGATAATCTTAGAAAAGAATCATTTGTTACATTGCCTGCTATGCCATAAAAAAATAGTGTTAAAAGAATATATACCTTACATATATTTCTGTTGTAAACGGAAACAGAATTTAAGAGTCTAAGAATAAATAGTCGAGTGACATTGTGGAAGCAGTGAACTATGGGACAGCCTTTATTTATTGACATTTTGGAAAGACTTAGTTTTCTTTTAAATTTCTAACGAAATAGGACTTTTAGTATAAGTTTTCCATTTAACGTATAGGTGGAGTTATGCTTAATTTCTACCCATGGGGGACACATGCTGATGCACCCATTAGGTTGGCCCGTCCGAAGTAATATCACAGCCTTCAAAGTAAGTTAAAAGCTATTTTTATTGTATAACAGGCATCTGAGCAGGCGAGTCTTCCTATGGTAAAACATCATCACCGCCCATGGACAAGCGCGGCACAGTTCGCGCGTTTTTATGTTGGCGACTTTTATAGCAAGCTAAGCGGCATTTTTAATCCTCCGATATCCTCACTTATTCAGCGAAACATGTTTCACGCTGAGTATTCTGTGAGCCCGCGGTATCACTTAAGACGAGCCGAACCAATTAGGGCGTCAATTTATGCTCAGCATAGCTCTCCCACGGATGCGATAATATAACATCACTCGCCCATCCACTGTAAAGTCCTTACAGATACTAAATAAATTATAAATTAAATTATTATTGTCCAGACCGTGATTCGAACTCGGCATCGCTTCATCGTAGACTTATAAAACCATTAAGCTACGAAATTAAATACTTCATTTTATCATTTCGTATCATCAAAAATTTAATTAAAAAATGCATGTCAGAGATCATCGTAATTATCGCATGCATTTCTGCGATGTATGGATGCTTTTAAAATAATAATACTTAAATGTACATAATGCTGTTTTCACATATACAGAGCATAAACAAAAGACTATCCGGCCTCTTTGTTTAATAAATTTTAAACCTTAGAATTATAAAAAGAGAGGTGATGTTTATTTAACAATATTTTTAATTAATGTAAGTACTTAATGAACTGACATTTTTGTGTGCTAATATTGAAGTTAAACAAAAGCAAAAGATAAAACATTATGATTTTTGAAACATGTACATTTTAATCGGAAATTTATTCAACAATTTTAAATTAACAGAATCACGCCTACACGTTTTACTTTAAATATATAAGAAATACAACTTTTATAGTATAACGGACGACGCAGCAGGTATCTTTTCGTAATCATCATCATAATTTCAGCCGTAGGACGCCCAATGCTGGACATAGGCCTACACTTAGGACCTCCATCCGTAACTCTCGGAGGCAAATTAGCAAGCTAAAGTAGTAATGTGCAGCCCACATTGGACGTAGGTGTCCTTTATGGTAAGAGAAAACCGCCGCCCAAAAAAAAACTGTGCCACAGCGGATTGGTTGGGTTGCCGGTTTTTACGACACTTACGCGGCGTTGTTAAGGGCCTAAAAAATCCTCTCTCACTCAGCGAAATACAGTAGAGGTACCGTTTCAAGTACAACTACTATTTCACGCTGAATATTCTGTGAGCCCGTGGTAGCACTTTTGATGTGCCGGTCCAGTTAGTGCGTTAGCATATACTTCAGCATGGCTCTCCCAAGGGTAAAATGTAAGTTAAGTTTTTTTTATTTGCAAAATTTGGTGGGAGTATTGTTTTTATAACCAATAAACTCTGTATAAAGTATATCAAATATTTATTTTTAAAAATAAAAATAAAAACAAATACTTTAAGTTATCAATAAAATAAAAACTAAAAATTAAACATTTTCTCTTAAAAAAAATTCACTCTACTGTACATTTCTATTTTATATTTTATAGAATAGTGTTTTATATTAGCCATCTACAAGTTATTAAGTCTGTGTTGTGGTAACAAGAAGAATTTTAACCCGGGAAGTTCAGCCATTTTACTTCTATGACATACACCTTGTTATCTTAGACAGTGGCATGGATTTTTCTAGAAAGAAAATTGATGCAATTCTATTACCATTGAATTGTATATAATATTATAAAGAAATACAAAATCCGTTGTAAAAATGAACCTGACTAAAAGATAATTATGAGTCACGCGATGTCTATTCTTTAAAACACTGAACATGGGACTTGGGGACCTTCAAAATAGAGTGTACCTTTCACCGGCAACACATCAGCGAACCTGCGAGGGCTAGGGCTGTCCATGGGAAGAGAAACACTTATCCTAAGTAAGCCTCCTGCTCGTTTACCACCGTTTCCAATAACAAAGGGTAATCAAATCAAAAAATATATTTTTATTTTTTTTGTTTTGTTTTTATATTGAGTTTAAGCATTAAAATAAATCCCAAATTTTCACCCTTTAACTATCACTCCATATATTTAACGAACAATGTATATTTAAATTCAAAGTTTACCAGGGTCTGCTAGTTTTTGTAAAGAAATTAGTATTTCTTAGTTTGATCTTTGCCGCGCTTAACTCTGTCACTGTCTATGAATGAAATTTCATGTTGTTACGAATTAAGTGATCTTAGAATCGCTCTGTTCACGAGTTGTGATCACATGCCCCACGAGAGGTCCGTGCCGTTAGCTGGTTCGGCCATGATGACCCTTCGAGCCAAAGAGAAGGTGCGAGCCCTGTGGAAACAGCGGTGATTTGGTTGGGCCTAGTACAGCCTGACGAAAATAGGGTAGGTAATAGAACTCGGGTCGTGGTGTTGCAATGGTGAGGTGTGGCTGGGCGCAGCTTGTGGTCACGCCCCACCAGATAAGACTCCCGGATAATTCGGGAGAGGCCCGGCGGAACGACCAGCGGACAAACCTGCCCTCGGGGTCGTCGTATGGGGTTACGGCCAAGGATTACTCTCACGCGGCGGCAGTATCAAAATAGTATGGACGTCAGTCATCTAACGCCGGCAATGTTACAGCGGCTCTGCAAGGGCTAGGGGTGTCCATGGGCAGAAGACTATTTGCCCTAGGTGAGCCTGCTGCTCGTTTTTCTTCGTTGTTATTTAAAAAACCACGTTCGTTGCTAGTAAGTAGGGTAGCTTAATTTAAAGGAAGCTTGTGTTATTGTACCCACTTATTAAATAAAATTGACTTAATTAATTATCACAGCAAGAAATTCAAATTTATTTTCATGCCCTCAACTTTTAAATGGTTTATAAGTTAGGTTTATGTATTTTAATATATTTCTTATATCACAAACTATCACATATTATCACAGATTACACGTGGAAGAACAATGATGAAGCATATGCTGGCGCTAATTGCGCCAGATCGTCTAGAGTAATACCACGAGCTCACAGAATACTCAACGTAAACGGTACTTATACTCTTGTCTTGTGTTTCATTGAGTCAGTGAGGATATCGGATGACATTAAAAATTCCGATTAAACGGTGTAATAATCCGGCAACATAACCAATTCGCGGACTGTGGCGCGGTTGTGTTGTTACCATTTAGGACTACCAGCTCTGTTGTTTACTATATCAAAAAAAAAAACACTGAAATGGTTACTATATTGTAGTGTATATATTATAAAGAGAATTCTTTATTAGTGGTTTAAAATTTGTAACAGATGTTCATACATTGAAGTTTTACTTCATAAAAATGCTAGTGCAAATGTTTCAGACGGCAGCAACTTAGTGAAGTGAAGTTTGCAAAGTGTTTACGTTCACAATTCGCGAACAATGTGTCTTGTGAGTTGTTAAATTTGAGGTTGAGAAAAGTTACCAATTGTGTTTTAAATTAGAAGTTGTTGCAATAAAGATTTTTTTGAAAATGATGAAACTAATTTTGAATTTCCCAGTGAGAACAAGATAAATGAGAAAACTGTATAAGTGAGTGTGCCTAATAACCAGGACTAGTCATTTTAAACCCAAACCAGAAACCTCCCTAAGAGAGTCGTTTTCCCTCTTGCGTAAATGAGACTGCTACATATCTGTACCTCGAAAGACGTGCTTTATTTATTTAGGAGCAACATAGAAAGTACTAATATCGCTAATTAAATTCAAAAGAGACATATTCTAAAAGAACTTTCCTAAGTATTCTAAAAGAACTTTATGTAAGTGGAGAGAGCCATGCTGAAGCGTTTGCTGACGCACAAATTGGGCCGGCTCATCCAAAGTGATAAAACGGGTTCACAGAATACTCAGCGTGAAACGGTAGGTTACTTACTTATACCCTTGTAGGTACTGTGTTTCGCTAAGTGAATGAGGAAATTGAAGGCCTATGATAATATATCGCTTACTGCTGGAGATAGGACTATTTGGAGGATTATATTATATTTTGGGGGATGCCAGACTCTATCATCATCATTATTTAAGCCGTAAGACGCCCACTGCTGGACATAGGCCTTTCCCCTGGACCTCCACGAATACCTGCCGGAGGCGACCTGCATCCAGCATCGTCCGGCGATCTTTATAAGGTCGTCTGTCCACGTTGTGGGCGGACAACCCACGCTGCCCTTGCCAGTCCGTAATCTCCACTCTAACCAGTGCCAGATTCTAGATGCCGGGATAAAAAATATTAAATTTTTACTTAATTTCATTAATAATATTAAACAATCATAAGCCTTTCATTTGCCTTTTGCAGTCAATAAATGCAATTAATCAAAACTTCGAGCAAGTCGACTAGTTCAGCTTGAATAGTATTTTAAGTCAGACAATTTTAATTGCAAAAATTCTCTTTACGCAGCCTTATCCCGGCGCTTGTGCATAGTTTTAAAGTATAATTTTGCAGCTTTTTTGCAGTTCAAACGGCGAGACCTTGAGGGACAAAGAAATTAGACTTTGTATAAATTGTTCTGAAGCTTTACTTCCTTTGTAATTGCTTTGCTTAATGAGTTCATGGGAATATTGTATTTTTCAATGTGGTGGGTACTCTGATTTGTATTTTTTATTTTATTAGTGGATAATGAGGTAATCGGCTCCCTTGAAGACAATAAAAGATCATCGCCGCCCATGGACAGCCGCACTGCGATCCGCGTATTTTACTATAACTTTAAGTTAAGTTATAAACTAAGTATTGTTTTTCTGAGTAACTAATAGTAATTACTCTGCAAAACAGTATTTTTCATGCTGGTATTTTAAGATCCTGTCGTATCATAATGGACGATCTTGCCAAATTTGTAAGAAAGCGTATGTGTCAGTATTGGTCTATTGCAAGATTCACAAGTAATATAGTGTTAAGACACTCGCACAGCAACTTTTATCCTTCCAAGGACCTAATAAATTGAGGTTATAGGCTGACGCACTTATTGGTCCGGCTCGTCCGAAGTGATATCAGAAGCTCTATTTATTTTATTACAAATTGTCGCGCTTAATCGGCGTAAGAAGGCGGTAACACAACTAAAGTACGGATTGTGGCGCGGTTGTACATGAGCGGCGATTTTCTCATACCATATAAGAGACCCACTTTAGCCCACGTGGACGGAAACCCATCGTGTAAGCATGCATATACATACATACGAAGTCAAAGAGGCAATTTAGGCGTATTGTGAAGATAAAGAGAAAACATTTTTTATATATATAAAGATCTGTGTGTTTGATGTATCCATCTAGCAGTTCAAATATATTTAAAAAAGAAAAATAATTTAGTTTTTTTATTTCCTCCCCGTATTGCCCATTTTGCAAACATAAAAACGATCCCTTGTATATGTGTGTGACACCACCTAGGGTATTTTTTATATGACTTACCAGTCACCAATACAAATTAAAATGATTGATGATACATACACATAAGACAAACTAGGATGCTTAATTTTGCCGCATTGCAGTGAATTTACTAATTCTCTATGAAACACGTCTCTCCAATGAAAACTCCATCTTTCTCAAGCAATACGAATAACTGGGAATTAACTAACTCAAAATACACTTAATTCAGTTAAGTCTATGATTATTTTAATTTATTTTTATTGTAAAGTTTCATTCGTATCACCTTGGTGTTTATTGTTCTACAATTAGAATTGTACCGTCATGAACGCCATGAAATTATACCGTTAAAGCGGCATAATAACTAAACGCAGCCTGTGACGACGTTGTCCAGGGGTGGCGATGACCTCTTACCATATAAGAAAACCGAATTCTCCATTTCCTGCTTTACCATAAAAAAATCAAATAAATATATGTAATATACAATTTTCTTTAGCCATCATATCCTTTCGGGTCTCAGACAAATTTCCTCATTTCCTACTCATAATTGAGTTTTTGCTAGCTGAGTGTAAAAACATCAGGTTTATTAATACATACGATATTTTCCTTTCGGTAATGTTAGGTTTTTAGATGAACAAAGAGTTTTTTATTTCTTGATAAATTCTGTTTCTAGGCGTAAAAATTCTCTACATAATACCAAGCCGTATAAAATTTTCTTCAGATTTATTTCTTTGTGTGAATTTATTGTTGAGACTAAAAAATCAAAGACTATTTTAATAATTTGTGACACATATATAGTTCAGAATTTGTTTTGAACATTATTAGGTGCTTCCATTTGAATTTGACATTCACTATACTCGTATATTTTATAAGCGTCTTTGATTTATAATTTTATTGCAAATTATTTATATATTACGAAACAGTCGTGATTATATGTTAGTTCAAAAAGATTCCACTAGATGGCGGTATAGGATATTTTGTTTCTGGATGAAATATATATCCAATAGAATAGGTAGGTGACACAAATTTAACGTGGTCCTCTTGTTGTAAACATAGTCCATCATCTTCAATAATACGCAAAATAAAGTCACAATAATATTATAAATGATTAAAAACAGTCTGCCATCTTTAAATAACGAATAATGTAAATAGATTGATGCAATTAAATTTTGAAAGTTTATTTTATAACCTATACAAAAGTTTACATCTTGAATGTACCGCCATCTTGTATTTTTCATCATCTTCAATTCCTTTTTTTAAGGTATAGCGGCCAACAAGCAGGCCGCCGCCTGTGGACAACCGTCGTGACCGTTGTGTTACCTACTTTTTACCTTCGATATCCTAACTAACTCAGCGAAACAAAGTAGAAGCACCGTTTAAAGTAGAACTATCATTTCACGCTGAGTATTTCGTGAGCCTGTATCACTTCGGACGAGCCAGCCCAGTTAGTGCATCATTTGCTCCTCCAACATGGCTCTCCCACGGTAAAATATCTTTTATTTATGAGCTATAACTTTTCTTCATAAAAATAAAAACGTTAAGTTTTTCCCATCATAGTTTTCCTCGGTAATACGAATGTCGTCAACATAGGTATATTTTGCACAGCAATAAAAAGCTTTATGAAAGAATATTAATATTGTGGTTGCGTGGTTGATGGCTACGTGTCAACGGTTCCATTGTAATTACTTTGCTCTCAGTCTTTTTAATGAGGCTTCGATGCTAATAATTCAGTATTTGAAGTGTGCTGAACATTTAATAAAAAAGTAATAGTTTTGATGAAATTTTAATCAAAATTTCTATATAGGTAGGTACTTTCAAATTGTACCTTAATCTGACGTTATGTGGATCTTACATGTTAGTGTGAAAACCAACAGTCCACCTTTGATGGGATAAATTCGAGGATATGTATTTATAGAAGAATAACAAACATTAAAACATTTGCGTTTATTATATTTATAAGATAATAAATCATTTTAGCTTAGTTTGTGTCGCCGATTCTTCTCAGGTCAGTGTAGGCTTTAGAACGGTAAATTCATTGACGTTCAAAAGTGATTGTAAAATCCTATTTGATAAATAAAGAATTTTTTTTAATTAAAATATTTATTTAGTCTGTAATTTATTTTTGTGCTTACACAGCTATCAAATTATTTTCAAGGGGCTGAGAGGCTGAACTTAGGTTAACTGTATCTTTCGGTAAACAGGAGGCGTAGCCGGCTGGTGCCGAGAGATTGTAGTTCGGGTATTCCACTCTGGAGTACCACATATCCTCTCGCAAGTGAGAAATATGAAAATTTATTCTCGTTATAAAAAAGGATACCAATACCAAGAAAAAGAACACTACCACAGAGATTAACATACGACATATATGTTTTATTTCAATAATTTGATTTTTATTCATTCGTTGCGAGTCACAGCTTGTCAAAACTTTGTGAGTTACCACTGCGTATCAGCTTCACTCAATGTATTTTTAATGCGTCCGTAATGTTTTAAAAACGCATTACTTATACGAAATTGTGGATTTAACAAATATCAAGCTTTTATGTACTTTTTTATAAAAATGGGAAGGCAAACGAGTAAGAGGCTAGGATAAGCTGTCCTCCGCCCATGGACACTTCTAGCTGTTTTCCCTACAAGTGGCCCTACACAAGTTGCCGGCCGTTTAGGTTGTATTTGTTTGAAAAAATGCAATATATTCCACAGGCTTGCTTCCCAAATGCAAGAACAAGATGAAACTTAGCCAGTATTGGACTTGCGCCCAATACTGGTATTGGTCTTAGTTTTGGTCTTGCAATTATCTTTTATTAGACTGCTATTTATTAAAGTTTACTTTAAATCTTAGAAAAATCTATCAGAATAGGAATATTTTGAGCTTAAATTAGCACAGTCACGGTAAAAACCAAAAATATTTATAAATATCTAAAGATTTATTGAGAAACTCCAAAAATCACTGATAGCTGCAAGTCACAAGATTCTGCAGTCTTAGTCTTTTTTCTTGCTCAAGACTTACACGGTTAGTCTTGGTCTTGCTCAAGTCTTACACGGTCAGTCTTGCTCTTGATAAAATTAGGCGGTCTTGTACAAATGCAAGACCAAGACTGTTTTTGGGCAACGCTACCAGGGTGGTGGTATTGAGGTGATACGGATGTTAAAAATACTCTTTTGATCTCACATATTATTATTATAAATGAAGTAAAACACGTAAAAGGCCCTAAAGTTCTTAATAACATAGAAAGTTAGATCTTAATTATGTGGTAATTACACCTGTGATGTTTTACACCCACAATGCCAGTAAATTACGCAATAAACCTCAAGGTGGTCGCGATAATAATATTACTATGATATAGCCCTAACTTTATTACGATGTATATGTTTATCGTCGTTCAAACATTGTATTCTTGGCGTTATACTGATGATGAAATGTGGAGATGATAAAACTCACCCGTGGGAGAGCCATGCTGAATCATATGCTGATGCTCGTCTGAAGTGATACCACGGGCTTGCAGAATAATTGGCGTGAAACGACACTTGTTCTGTTTCGTAGAGTGAGTGAGGGTATCGCTCAGGCGGCGTAATAAGCTGGCAACACAACCAAAGATTGGATTATGGCGTGGTTGTTTATGGTACCTCTTACCATAGTGGAGATACATCTGCTCCGTTTTTTGCTGTACAATAAAAATATGATCAGGTGATAATACCTTATCATATTTTATACAGGTTACACAGACAATTAATGAAAGGGTCCTAAGTGTGATTTACTAAAATTGGAACGGCAAATGGTGTCAAAAAACTTATATATCTTGCTATTAATAGAGAACATATAAAAAGTATAAGATATTCCATTAGTAACCACTCTAAAATCCAAGATTTATCCACATAAGACTATCCATATTCATGAACATTTTATTAAGAAACAGACTCTTACATCCAATTCTGTTTAAATAAAGCAAATTTTATTACCACATTCATCACATTAAATGATTTATAAGCAGAGTAACTGCAATATTAAAAAGTAAACAATGTTGCCATGAGCGGAAAACTTCCGTCATTAATTATTTAATTCATATGGAAACTCGAAACTTTTTATTTACCCACCTTAACTAATTCACTATGCACGAACGTAAACACAAATGCTCTATATACAAGAATAATTGAAGATAAAAATTTGTTTACTACAAAAGCGGAAACACCGATATCTGCTATTCTAGCTGTTATTTTGTTCAAGCGAATAAAACTGCTGTATTTTAGCTCATTGGATTTAAAGTAAGGATATATATATGAGTTGTAGTAGGATTTTTCCGTTTGTAAAAGACGTAGTTATTAAAATTAAACTAATAATAAAATAAATAATACTTATAAAAAAACCAATAAAGAACTATCTTTTTAAGGAAGCAAGAGGTATCGGACTTGATCTTCGGTTCGAAAAACAATATTATAATTTATTAGGTCTCTGGAAGTGCTCTTAGGCGTCCGCGTTTAAACACTGCCATACATGTGGAAGAGCTATGCTGAAACATTTACTAACGCACTTATTGAGCCGGCTCGTCCTAATATATCACGAGTTCATAATACCAGCGTGACACAGTAGGTAATTATATACGGTTTAGCTGCGTGAGTACCTTCAAAAATGGTATACTACCTAAATAGGTAAATAGGTATGCTACCTATCCCTTAAAGGCCGGCAACGCCTTTGCGGCCCTGCTATTCCTAGGAGCACCCATGGGCGGAGAGCCGCTTAACCTAGTTGAGCCTCCGGCTCGTTTGCCACTGTTTTCAAAAAAATACCTCCTTTCAGGTTTTTAAACAAAAATATACTCAATCGAAACATTTACGATTTGCGGTTTCCGTCGGCTGATTTACAAACTTTTCCTGTTTGTTTTGAAATTTATCTATACGAAGCAATATCTTAAGTACTGCGGGGAGTAAACAAAATTATTAAAGAGATATTTCTTTCATGAGGAGTCGGGTCACGTCTGCAAGTCATGAATAAATTGTTGTATCGATACTTTTTGATGTCTTTACGTTTACGAAATATGTGGCGTACGAGAAAATTAATTGTAATATAATTATTATAAAAGCAAAGTTACTCGTGAGAGAGTTGTGTTGAAACACGCTGATGCACTATTGGGCCGGCTCGTCTGATGTGTTACCATGAGCTCAAATTATGCATACATGATAAAATACATAGTGTGAGTGTGGCCCTTATACCACTTAGGCGGCATTTAAATCCGGCAACCGTGCCGCGCATCACTGTATGAAATCAGCTGCCTTCAGAGGTATTTGCAAACCAATATGACTAGGGCACCTTCAAAAAGAGTTCATCTATTTCTAAAAAGCTGGCAGCGCATCCGCGACCAGAAAGGACTGGGGGTGATCGAATGCAGAGGACGACTTATCTTTTTTTTGTAAGACGGGTTAGTTTCCATTACTCGACTATTTTGCGAAGGGCGGGCTTATCTTAGTTGAGACTATTCCTGATTTGACTCTATATTGTTAGCAACCATCTGGAAGACATCGGCTCCTCCCTTCGACGCCGCCCTGTCCTTGTCTCATTTAAGCAGCCAACTACCTGGATCACTCTCTTTGACCGTCGTGCTCTCACGCTGTACACTTCTCTCCTAATACGAGTCCCGTAATCTGA